>JAECUM010021242.1:0-17796 GCA_016617855.1 Megalonaias nervosa | reverse complement strand
TTCACTCATTTTTGTGAAAATAAGAAGGAAAAAACAAGCAAACAGCAAAGCAAATACTATTTAACCAATGCTCAACGTTACACCAAGGACATAGACAAATAATAAAACCTTATATTTGCAATCTTATCAATGGACTGTTGTAACGAAGCGATAGTAAAATGAGTGGTTATATTAAGAAAACCCCTCTCTCTAAAATTAGATTCACCTTCATGTTGGCTGTGTGGAAAAAGGGTTTAGTTCATTCATATACTGACTTTAATTCTTCAGCATGTTGTCTATGAACAGTTATGTTGAAGTTTTATCAGCCAAAAAGAAATTAGGACGAACAGTATCATCTGAAAAATGTGTGCATTTGCTGTCATGTACATGGCGCAGGGGTTGTTTCAAGCAAGTTAAGAAATCTTTTCAACTGCCATTTTAATAACTTTTAGAAAGTAAAAAGAAAAATTCTTGATTAAGGGTAGTTGATTTAGCATTTGTACTAACTTGCAATTACAATACTGTTATCTAGACTCAGTTAAAATTCATTACAATGTATAACTTCAGTTATTCTCTTTTTAAGTCATATTGCCAAAATACACTGCATATGAATATGATAGTTTTTAAACATGCACCAAAATATAGATAGAACTCAGAAAAGATTCTACCTGAAAATAAATTATTGCTTAAAACCAATGTTAAATGCAAATATGCATACTTGGAAACAGAGGGCATAATTCAAATTAGAGAATGAAAACAACACACACACACACACACACACACACATATATATATATATATATATATATATATATATATATATATATATATATATATATTGCATATCTTGCTTTGCTCCCACTTCACCCTGTTCAGTACTCACTTCTCCCTGTTCTGTCCAAAAGGAGAAATAACCTGTCCATAAAATTCATGTATAGCTTGACCCCTGATTTTAGTGCAGTTATCACTACATATAATTTAATATTGAAGTGCATTAATCAGTGCTTGTAAAGAAATATAGTAAGTTGGTCATCACTGCATGTAAAGAAATATTGAAGTACAGTCATCAGAGCTTGTCAACAAATATTGATATGCAGTCATCACTACATATATGAAATACTGACATGTAATTATCACTGCATGTAAAGAAACATTGAAGTGTAATCATCGCTGCATGTAAAGAAACATTTAAGTACAGTTATCACTGCATGTAAAGAAATATTCCAGTTGTCATTGCATGTAAAAAGACAATGCCATTTTGATACATCAGGACTGTTGGCAGATCTGTACAGTCAAGGATTTGAAACTCATTTAGAACAACCAATTCTATTCGACTTAAACTTTTTTAGGATTATTTTGGATTCACTTCATAATGCTGTAAGTTTCTCTTACATTTTAATTTAATAACTTTGATAAATATATTATTTGTTAAGTTATAAAAAAACTTATTGGTTTTGCTTCTTTCTGTTACTTAGTTTATGACCATAGAGTCATAACACCAGTATCAGTTAGAAATGAAGAGATTATGCAACAGAGTATGTTGTTTCTCAGCCTCACAGACCACTTCACTCTTGTACTAAGGCAAAGAGCATTTAGATTATGCTTTTTGGTTGTGAAATGCTTTGCTATTAATATAAAAAAATATTTAAATTTAATATATGAAGAGAATAAGTTTAAATGATGATTTGTAAGTCTTATAGAAGTTGGTCTAATTTTTGTCCAGTTCCAGGAATTGAAGGAGAAAGTGGTGAACCTGAAGGAAAGTAACAGAATCATAGAAAGTCGTCTGGATGTGTTATGCAGAGGAGCTGGGGATAGGAAACAAACTCAGTGTCCTGAATGCAGAAGGTACTTTTGAAGATGTTGGTTATTGTAAGAATTATTTTCAACCAATTGGTTGAGACAGGCATAAAATGTGATATATTTTTACATATAAAGTCAAGTATGCTGTAGAAATCCCTAGCTTGCATATTAAAAGTAAATTTATATAAAGACTGATGACCCATTTATTCATAGTACATGTATGTATGTACCAATTATACTTGCCTGGAAAGAAAGATTTCTTTTTGATAGCAATTGGGTGACTTTTGGCTGGTTCCCTGTGTTGCTTTTATACATTTGTTTAACTTCCCCCGTCCTCTGATATATATGTATGTAATACAACTTTGAAAACTTGAAGTGCTTTGGACACAAATTGTTAGCTTAGGTTTTTGATTGTGCAGGTATTTGTTATTGACACCAAAATTAATAAGTCAGTTTTAATGGAGAGACGATTTATGAATAATCCATGTAGAAAGTTACTGATAAAATGGCAAAGTTTTGTAAATTCATGTATTTTCACATGTATTTATTTTGTGGTCTTGTCAGTGACGTTTTTGGGGGATTTTTTAATATAGTGAAAGTTTGTGGATTCAGGATGGTGCCGTTTAGTTTGGTACTGGTATATTCAGTAAGTTCATGGATCCTGAAAGTACATGGAAGGTATCATATTGTTTCCACAATCTGCTACATTTACAGGAAGTCCATGGGAGGGGTCCTGTTGTTTCCACTATCTGCTACATATACAGTATGTCCATAGACACGGTCCTTTTGCTTCCACAATCTGCTGCTTACATGTACAGTAAGTCCATGGAACAGGTCCTTTTGTTTTCACAATCTGCTACATTTACAGCAAGTCCATGGAAGGGATCCTATTGTTTCCACAATCTGCTACATTTACAGCAAGTCCATGGGAGGGGTCCTATTGTTTATCTGCTAAATATACAGTAAGTCCATGAACAGGGTCCTATTGCTTCCACAATCTGCTACTTACATATACAGTAGGTCCATGGACAGGGGCCTATTGCTTCCACAATCTGTTACATATATTGCATGTACATGGAAGGGGTCCTATTGCTTCCACAATCTGTTACAATTACAGCAAGTCCATTATGGAGGGGTCCTGTTGTTTCTATCAGCTACATATACAGCAAGTCCAAGGAAGGGAAGCCTAATTGATACATATACAATAAGTCCATGGACAGGGTACTATTGCTTCCACAATCTGTTACATATACACCATGTACATGGAAGGGGTCCTATTGTTTCCACAATCTACTGCTTACATATATGGGGTCCGCAAGTGGCCATGTTGTCTAAAGTGCTCTCCATTATGGATCACTGCCATCTCACCTCCATCTGCATGGGTTCGAGTCTCAGGCTCGGCCAATATGGATATGTGAGAATGCTTGCTAGTAGCTTCCCGTGGGTCAGTGGTTCTTTCCAGGGCTTTCCCAGGTTCTTCCTCCACCAGTTATACTGGCTGCATGTATGGCCTATCTTGTGCTGAAAAATGGCGTTAAACCCCATAACAACAAAAACAACTACTTACATATACAGTAGGCCCATGAAAGGGATCCTGTTGTTTCCACAACCTTCTACTTACATATATAGTAGGTCCATGGAAGGTATCAAGTTGTTTCCACAATCAGGTATTGTTAATTAGGTCGATAAAATTCATGGTTTGTTATGCAACCTCATAATGCACAAAATTCGGGTGCCTTACAAAATACTGTGTATTCAGAATTAAACAAAATCAATTTGGTTCCCTTCAAAATATTTCTCAGAGTATTAAAAAATTCTGGATTTATGTTCCATATTAGGTGTGTATTATTTATTTTTCAAAGTAAGAGCCATGACATAAATATGTACAAGAATAGTTTTTGTCATTTTACATTCTTAAAATAATTGCCAAAGAGGGACATGCTCATTGTCTGATTTCTTCAGTTTGGCATTCATGTCATGTTGCCAGAAAGGGATATGCTCATTTTCTCTGCCCTTCTGTTTCATATTCATGTCATGTTGCCTAATGTTACCTAATTTTTTCAGACAAAATGAAGATGAAGCAGAAGTTTTAAGGGGTGAGTAAAGTTGCTGTGGTAAGTTGTTCACTGCACATTGTATTGCCACCAAATCCGAGTGGGTACTGAATTAAAAATTGGATTGCAATATTGTGTGAAATGTTGCAGTATTATTGCAACATATTGATTTATAAAGAAACAAACAGATATTTATAATTTTGTTGAAATTAAACATTGCAAACACTGGTACATTAATTAAAAAGATTGCTAACTTGAAGCAAAAGATTCTTATATTTTAAAAGCCATTGTTGGTATACTTGGTTTGGATGAACAGACATAGTGCTGTTTGCATCATTTGTACATAGACTGCCTTATTGATTAATTATTCTAAAACAAAATTGATGATAGAAAGAAAATCCTTTGGACTAATAAACAAACAAGGCTGTTTGCAGAGTACATGAGAGTGGTATTCCCACTTTGGGATTTGCCAATCTCACGTCAGGTATTGCTGATTGTCCTGTAAATTAAATGAATTTACTGACAAATGATATTTATTAACCACACTGCCTTTCTTGTTACTAAAACCTACCAGAAAAAAAAGAAAAAAAACCCCAAACATTTTTCATATAGACTTTTTTGGATACTTCACAATTTGTCAAGCCTAACCTTTAGTAGATATCCAGATAGTGCAATCAGGATTGATAGACTTTAAAAAATAAACATTGTTTTGCTTTTGTCACATGTCAAAACAAGAGAACAGAAATATTTCTTTTTTTAGGAGTTTAACATTAGTCTATTTTTATATTATTTGTTCTTTCTTATAACAAGCCAGTGTTCCTTGACTTAGCAGTGACTGTTGTTATATATAATTAATTTATATTGTGAGCTTGACTTTGATTGAGGGTTGTGGATGGAGTTTTTGGGTATCTGACTTTTGTCATGATTGTAAGTGGTAAACACAGTGTTTACTGGAATTTGATTAATTAGTTTTCCAGAACATTATATAATTCCATAGGTCAAGTTTGGGTATGTATATAAAGAGGACTTGGTAAACAGATAATTTGTTACTATCTTAAGATCAGTCTGGAATCCACTGGTTATCAGAGTTGACAGTTGTGTTCGGATGTAATTCAGGATGAATTATTTATTTAAATCATTCATTACAAATTGAAATTTGGATTGGCACATTAGTTTGGAATTGTTGAGAACATCAGTACATTCAAGATTATTGTTTCAACTCTATGCTCGTAAAATAAATAACAGAAAAGAGTTAAAACCAACAAGTTTTGTAAAATTCAACAAATACTTTATGTTCCTCGAATACAAACTGAAGTAAAATTCAACAAATACTTTATGTTCCTCGAATACAAACTGAAAATTTTAAAGAACTTCAACTATTGTGAATTGAATTCCAAATAGCTCAAAAAGTTCTATCACAAGTCCAGATGTATGAAGTTCCGATTGAATTCCAGTGGTATTCCAAATAAGTTTCAGTCTTGAATGTGTTTATGTGCCTGTAGTCTCAAATGTGCTATTGTGCATATAGCCTGGAATATGGTGATGTGTTAACAGTCTTTTGATGTCTCAGTAATATAATCCAAAATGACCTTGTCTGGCTTCACTATAATTCCAAATTAATGTTTTAATTCAAGCATATCATTGAGCACTTTGTAATTCCAGTGAATAATAATTTGAATAAATAAATCCACAGAACTTAAAAACTGAACACAGCAATAAGATTTGTTCTGCTTCCAATGTTTAGGCAAGAATTAATAATTCTTAAGTAAACAAGTTTATATATCCTTCTACTTGACCTAGGTTGCAATTACCATTTTCTGGAAATACACTGTCAACTTTATGGGAAATTTACATTCCAGAAGTTCCAAAGGTCAGAATCAAGACTTATCATTAACTCAAATTGAACTAAACATGTTTACAATAAATAATGATCTGAATATTTATTCCACAGTCATAGAGAAATATTAGCTATGTATTACATTGTTTGCAAAATAAATGTCACTGGTCAGGTACACCAATAACTTAATTTCAAACAAAATTCAGGTACAAAATACAGACATACATAGCAGATAATCATTAAGAAAAGCCAACAAACAATACAAATTAAATATTCATAACAATTGGCACATCAGGATTTTCAAGACTATTGGTATGTCAGGACATTCAAGACTGTTGGTACATCAGGACAGTCAAGACTAATGGAATTCATTTGGAACATTGTATTCTTTTTGGAAGTGTGATAGTGCATTTAGGATTATTTGGGATTTAATTCACACTACTGTGTCTCGAAAATTTTCACTTTGAAAGATAAATAAATTTTTTGTTGAAGTTTACTTAAACTGTTAGTTTCACTTCCTTTCTTTTACACAGTTACAAACTTACCATAGAGTATGCAAACAAGCCACAGAGTATACAGCTTACCATAGAGTATACAAACTTACCATAGAGTATACAAACTTGCCATAGAGTATGTAAGCTTACCATAGCTGTATACAAACAGACCATAGAGTATACAAATTACATTGTAACCTGCTGATTTGACAGTTGGCAGAAAACCATATTTGAACATTCAATTTATCATTGTTTATAAGAAAATTATTTTTTGAAATAGACATTCATGAGGTAATTTATCTTTCTTACTCCCCCCACATCCACCACCATTCCATTCAGCTGTGGTACTGACCATAATGTTCATATATACTTATCAGAATAATGGCCAATCAAGGAATATTAATGTTTTTTGAACAGTTACCCTGAGAAAATGAATGGATGATCAAAATGATTATACCACATGGTCATCAAATATTGATATTTTAAATTTAAATTTGGAATTTCTGAAGGTTCAATATTTTCAACTAGACTAAAGTGCTTTGTAAACTTTTGCCATAAAATGATGTGACAACAGAAACTAATGCACATTTCCTACTCAGCACCTAGGACGAGTGTGTTTCCTGCATCTTTGAAAGTGATGAGTGAGCTGTTCCTCTTTGAAACAAGGCAACTTTCATTTTTTTGGTTTGGTTGGTTCCTTCACAGAAATAGACTACAACTAAAATAATCTTGTCATTACTGTATATGCAAAGATTTGTTTTTGTGGTTTTTGATAGCATTTTTAATATATTACTGACCACATTGTGCTGAACAAATATAGCTAGGTGTCTTTCCCAAGGACAGACTGAGACAGCAGACCTGGGCTTGACTGGATGGGTATTGAACCCTGTAACCATTGGATTAGGAGTCTGATGCTCTACCAACTGAGCTACCACAGCTCCCATATATATATATATATATGTATATATATATATATATATATGAAGCAAATGTACATGATGAAAATGGATGAAGGGAAACATTTAAAATATATTTATATAAGATCAGCTGCTTTTCACTTGGAATTTGAAATGGTAAGTTAATCCCTTGCAATTGATATTATGTCTCTATTTGAATATTTCATAAAACGTTATAGGAGGATATTATTGGGGTGAGAGTACTGAAGTCAAATGAAGTATATATGAAGCATATGATAAAGTATATCAACAGAACAGGTAGCATTCTAATTCCTTTCATTGATAAATCTGACATTACATGTGTAATAAAAGTAATGTACATGTATAAACCACTTTCTTTTTCATACCATGATGCCTAGTTCTGAGATTGCTTTGGAGGCCATGAAATGACATAATACTTGTTCAGTCATGGCCTCCATAACAATAAGGCAGCACACCTTTATTCAGATAATGCTTACAACATCCCAACAGTAAGATCTGCCTGAATACAAACACGTCAGTTGTGGTTTAGCTAACTTACAACACCATAAGTTTGATAACAAATCTGTTTCATATACCTGTCAAACAAAAGCTTTCAGATCTGATAATAAAAGCAAACCAAGTGATTATTTCATTCCAAGTTCAGATGTACATTTCCATAATTATAATGTCAAATTTTACCTCTACATAACAGTTATTGCAACAGGTCTAAAGATTTTATCAAGCTTCTGTTCCATCTGATACCAACAGTTCCTTTTCTAAGATTACATGTACCTAATTAGCTGAGGTCCGTCTTTGGTGATTAAAAGGTTCTCTCAAGGAACTCTAGTTTCAGAAGGAATCATATTATCCCAAATTATATTATGCAAGACACATAGCTCTATGACCTGTAAAACACATTAGAAGTACTTGCCCTGTATAATACGGACATCTGTCTGTAACAATATAGTGTCCCTTTTCTGTACATTTTATTGAGATTTCACTGTAATATTGACAAGGATTAAAATGAAAGCAGAGGCCATTCTGTTCTGTAGTCCCTTAACATAAAATATCTATTCATTACCAGTTTTCACATACAATAAATTTCTTTTCATGGGCTCAATTTACATAGGCCCATAATGATGCTTTGTAAAAAGGGGATTAATGTCTCAGGTTTGTTAAAGCGGATTAATGTCAGGTGAGAATGAAAGTCAGACATGGATAGTAGATAGCTTATGATGTTATTTATCACATGATGTCATGGCTTTAATGTTTCATTAGCCCATTGTATATTCATTATATTGACACATGAGAATAGACTCAGTGCACTCTCCTGTATGTAAAAAGTGGTAACTAATGCAGGCATGAGTCACTGTGAATCAGTGGTCAGGATGTTGGACTTGTGATCAAAGGGTTTGGGTTCTACTGTTGGATCAGCTACCATGGTTTGTCCTTGGACAGGGGACTTTACTTCAGTTGCCTTGGCCTTAAATAACCAGCTTGGGTTGCTGTGCCATAAAACACCAGACAAATGAATCACATAATTATATAAGACTCTGCATGACTGTGTCTTCTTAACTTCTTAGAACCATGACAGAAACCAGGTTGGCATTACCTCAATCATGGACAAAAATTAAGCACACCCAATATATATATATATATATATATATATATATATATATATATATATATATATATATATATATATATATATATATATATATATACATACACCTTACTTTTGGTATCTAGAGAGACAATTTTGTTTGTGATCAAATGTTTGTCACTGGAAAATGTATGTAATTTCATTGTAATTGTTGTCATGATTTTTTAAAATAATACCTTGGTTGCCCAAGAGGGCTTTCATGTTGGAAAATATAGTGGGCTGGCATTCATTTTTTGTTGTCTTGGTCTCCTAGGTAATGGAATTTTCTACACCTGATTGTATTTGTGCTGATTCCATGACCATGCATCAGTTTATGAAACTCATTCAATAAGGGACATGTTTTGCTACACAGTTTATGAAACTCATTCAATAAAGGACATGTTTTGCTATATAGTTTCCAAAACAAACCCCACTGGAAACATTTCCACCTGTTTGGAATTTCATCATGTCATATACAAGTACTGATCAAAATTTACTTTTCATCCACTGGAGAAGAAAAGGATAGAAATATTTTACAAGCCAGGGTAGTTATATAAAGACTCCTCTTATTAAGATGTTTTGATTGGTCAGTTTTAAAATAGGCTTAAATTTCAGCCAATTAAATCAACAGCATTAATATTCAGTTTGACAATTTATTTGGCAGAGCTACAAGAGAAAGCCAAAACACTTGAGGAACAAGAGAGACACCAAGAGATTGAAATGAAAAAGTTGGGTGAATCCTTAAAAACAGTAATGAAAAATTTTGATAAAGTTCTTGAGATCGCTCAAGCAAAGAAAGTTACCTCTCAGAGTGGAAACAAAAGCAAATGGGATCACGGAGATTTTGCAACAGTGCATTCTGAGACAAAAAGAGATGGCAGGTTTGAAAATGAAGGAGGCAGTTCACAGGATATGACACAAGCAGACTGTGCTCAGCCTATTGGCATGAACATCGATAATGAAAGGAACTGCGATGGCGAGCATAAACTAGGAAGATGTAGTGATAACCAAACAGAGAGAACTCATATAAAGATGGAACTGAGTGCTGAAAGTGATAATGGGCAAACAAATATTAGCTCTGTGAATAATTTGAGTGGAAAAGCTGATGGGAAGGATATGGACAATGCAGACATTAAAGACAAAAAATGGCCAAACACCAACATGGGTTATGAACCAGATAACCCAGTCCATAGAAGAACAACTTTGCAAGGTGAAGGACACCAAGTGGCTGAAGACCAAGAGGCTAAACTTTGGCACACAGAGAAGAGAAATGAGCTAGTAGACCAGTCAACAAGTCTGCAAAATGTTGGAAGTTTAACAGAGGGTGTGGATCACTTACAAAATTCAGGGTCAGATAGAGAAAGGTATATAGAAGCCGAAGCAGGATCTCATGAACAATAAACTAATATGAAGTGAACTTAGATTAGGTAGCGTTGATATAACACAAGGTTCTCATGAACCAAGAACTAAAATAAAGTGAAATAAGATTAGGTAGCAATGATACACACAAGGTTCTCATGAACCAAGTGATATAAGATTAGGCAGCAATGAATTACAACACAAGTTCTCATGAACTAAGTGAAATAAGATTAGGCAGCAATGATACAACACAATTTGACAAATTAAAAGTGAGCCATAACCATACTGCACTATAAATGAGGTTATTGCATCAGACTTTATGGTAAGGGGTCGAGAATGTGGCATGGGGCTTTATAAAGAGGGGTCAACATACCATATATGTATGTCTCCATAGACATTAGTTTGGACTGTATCATTTCAGCCACAGTTGTTGGGGATGATTCAGTTGCATTGAAATAAATCTGGCACAATGACATTTATTGTAGGCACTACAATACCATAATTGTAAGCATTTCAGTATTATTGTTATAGTAGGCATTACAGTACCACTGTTATTATTGGCATCACAGTACCAGTTAATTTATAGGCATAACAATACCATAGTTATTGTAAGCATTTCAATGTTAATGTTATTGTAGGCATCACAATATGACAGTTATTATAGGTGTCAAAGTACCTGTTATTATAGTCATAACAATACCATAGTTATTATAGGCTTAACAATATCATAGCTATTATAGGCATAACAACACCATAGTTAATATAGGCATAACAACACCATAGTTATTATAGGCATAACAACACCATAGTAATTATTGGCATAACAACACCATAGTTATTATAGGCATAACAATACCATAGTTATTATATGCATAACAACACCATAGTTATTATAGGCATAAGAACACCATAATAATTATAGGCATAACAACACCATAGTTATTATAGGCATAAACAACACCATAGTTATTAAGGCATAACACTGCCATAGTTATTGTAAGAATTTCAATATTAAAATTGCAGGCACTACAGTGTAACAATAGTTATTGTAGGTTTACAGTAACATAGTTATTGTCGGCATTACAGTACCATAGTTACTGTAGGCATCACAGTACCATAGTTATTTTTGGCATCACAATACCATGATAGTTACTTTAGGCATCAAAGTGCCACAGTCACTTTTGGCATCACATTGCCATAATTGTTGTAGGCATCACAGTGCCATTGTTGTGTTTTGGAATACAATGTTATTGTAGGCATAACAATACCATACTTATTGCTGACATCACAGTACCATTATAGTTATTGTAGACAGCACAGTACCATAGTTATATTAGAGTCTGCACAGTACCGTAGTTATTGCAGTCATCACAGTACCATACTGCTGGCATCACAGTACCATTATAGTTATTGTAGACAGCACAGTATCATAGTTATTTTAGGCATCACAATACCATAGTTATTTTAGGCATTACAGTACCATAGTTATTTTAGGAATTACACTGTCATAGTTGCTGTATGTATGACAATACCATAGTTATTGGAGGCATTAAAATGGCATATTTATTTTAGGAATTTCAGTACCATAGTTATTTTTATGCAATGTACCATATTTAAATGACTTTATCATTCTCCTTCTCATATGTATAAATAATATTTATAAGTTACAACATTGGAGCATGTATGTATGTTCAGCAGGAAGGATGGAAGATAGCAAATGATGAGTCATAGGAATATGGTTATGGGGGTGGGGTCGGTGAGTAGATCCAAGCAGTATACATCATACTTTAGGGGAAAAGCAACTTTTAGATGTGCCAAGGGATTTTTGCCAAATATCAGATGCTTACTCAACATAATGAAAACTGTATACTGTGTATCTCTAAATACAATTATCAGAACTTTAATCTTTCAATGCGCAAGGCATGCCAGTGTTTTGCTATCAGATTGGAAAGACCTGTTAGTTAAGGCACTGCTATATTAATTTATGCCTTTTATACAGTTCAGTGTATAATTTCATTTGCATTTCACTCTAACAAACATGACTATCAAAAGGTCAATAATTGTCTGGCAACTACATGTATATCCATCTGACAAAAAGATTTTCATTTTCAGTAACTCTCTTTTGATGCCATTGATATATAGTTATCAATGGCATGTAGAAACTTGCAAGTTACTTGTAGGTTGGCATATAAAGCATTGTGGTCATGGGAGATTCCAGGAGTACTGTTTCATAATATTATTTGGAGGTGAAGTTGTAAATTCTATCTGTTCTATATCTTTGTTGACCGTTAGGCTAGTGCCTTTACTTTATGCTTCCAGAGGAACTGATTCTGTAATTGCCTCATTATCAGAGATCTACAAAATCCAAACTCCAGAACCACAACAGACAGTTACCCAACTGAACAAAGTTACAAGTTCAGATGAAAACAGAGGACTGACAGTCGAAATTACTGGAGACACCTTCCAGAAAGCTGAGCAACCAGTAAAAGATGCCAAGACTGGAGATACAGTGGAAAACATTTGTTCAGAAAACGGTTCGATAAAGAATCCAAATTTTCAAAGAAAAACACAAAGTTATGGGAGTAAGGAAAGTTCGCAACATCAGCAGTTTGATGAGATGAGGAAGGATGGTCATACAGACACATCTCCTGCATCCACAAGTATGAGAAAACAAGATACAGAGATGAATAATGGTATTGATATTAGTTTCCTTCTGTACTAGTCCTGTAGTTTTATCAATACTGTACTTGACTTGTGATTTGCTATATGTACTAGTCCTATAGTATAGTCAATACTTTATTACTGATTTGCTATATGTACTAGTCCTATAGTATAGTCAAGTCCTTATTGGTAATTTGCTATATGTACTAGTCCTGTAGTGTAGTCAATACTTTACTGGTGATTTGCTATATGTACTAGTCCTGTAGTTTAGTCTATACTTTACTAGTAATTTGCTATATGTACTAGTCCTATAGTGTAGTCAGTACTTACTAGTCCTATAGTGTAGTCAATACTTGATTGATGATTTGCTAAAGAAAGACGCGAAACTCACAAGTTTAGTAACATCAACAAATTTTTTATTTTTTTTGAAAACAAAGTGTAACTTCACAAGACCCAGTATTCTGAATTAAATCCCAAATAATCTTGAATGTTCTATTAAAAGTCCAAAGGTATGAAATGTTCCAAATGAATTTCAAATGTCTTGAATACATGTATCTTGATATGTCACATTGATATAATCCAAAATGTCTTTGAATGAGTCCTCAATAATCTCAGAATAGTGCCTTAGTCCAAAATATTAATGAGCACTTTGTAATTCCTGTGAATAATTTAATTGGATAATTCCTCTCAAATTATATCTGAATACAATTGTAAACTCTGACCATAGATTCCCAAAGACTGATATGAAACAGGAATGAGGTTATACTGCACTTTCGTCTGCTAAAACCAACAAACAAGTAAATCACTTCCTTTCAATGACTGTTACAAAAGCTGCATATAACTGAAGAATGGAATATGTGTTGCATGTATTCTCATTATATAGTTCCTAAATATGCACCAAATCAACAGAATCTAATTCACCAAAAGACTCTGGAACAATTAAATCATATTATCCCCTTTCAGAATACCTTGGTTGTCAGCATACTTTTTTGATTTATTGTTCAATCAATGGCTCAGGCAGTAGTATTTCCACAATACAAGTACAAATGTACTCCCTAAAATAATGCGATGTTGATATGACCACCATTCAAATAAAGCATGACATACTTGGCTGACGCTGTTGATTTGACCTTGATACAGAGATCTGTAATAATACATATTTCACTTGACCTAAGACACAAAATAATTTCCTAGAAAAAAACCTAGGTCTTGAACTCAAATCCAAGTAATCTTGTTTACATCTTAAATCATAGCAAAAATCAGGAAGGCATTACCCTCAGTTACAGACAAAAGTCAAGCACACAATGTAAATTAAATATATATGATACCTCCCCCCATAAAGTAAAAGAAAGATTTATAAAATAATGCTTCTTTTGCATATTAGTCAAATATACATATGAAGCTATAATAATCAAAATTACGTTCTAAGAGGTCTTATGAATAACCTCTTAATGCTGAGTACCAAGCAAGGCAGCTGCTAGTACCTTTTTTAAAAGTCTTTGGTATAACTCGGTTGGTGTTCAAACCCATTACCTCCCACATCTGAGGCAGATGCTCTAGCCACTCACACCACCAGAGTGGTCTCCTAGTCCTCTGTCAATATAACTCTGGCACCAACTCATAACCCTTCAAGATACCTTCTGTCATAGAAAAGACGAATGGATGGTTGGAAAGCCACTTATGGAAAATATAGAGACAACACGCACCAAAAATTAAGATGATTTAAATAAACGATTATGATGAATAGATTTTAAAAAATTATATTGCACAATAGTAAAAAAAAAACCAAATTACTAAAGTTAAACAGTTCTTAAATATCGACTATTCTTGAAGTTCTTAAGAGCACACTATGTTCACTGGTACTTCCACAGTGAATTATTATTCACTGATTATAAACGCCTTCCAATGGCTTCTTCACTGCATAGGTACACCCTCCAATGGCCCCTTCATTTTGTAGGTGCGCCTGTCTATGGCCTCTCCACTGTGTAGTGAATTATAGGTAATTCATGTGACTGGGACTCCCATGTCTTTTTCATTCTTAGGATATCCTGGATTGTCCACCCTTGTGGCAGGATTCCCTGGCTAGCACAATCTTTCGTTAGCAGTCTCAACCTGGCCTTATCTCTCCAGGTTGGATGCGGCTACAAAAGAAAAGTTGTTTTGAGTCATATATTATAGGGTTAATATGTACATTACATAGAGTGACATGTATACAGTGCCCTTGTGCTCTGTTTTATTCCAGTGCTCTTTTGTGTCATGTCTACAATTTTATCTCTCAACACTAAATGAAAACAAAACCTAACATTTTTTGAATGCAAGACAATAAAAATATGAAATATTTATGTGGCAGCTGACCTATACAAGTAGATTAAAGCATAGTATATTCAACGTACTAGCATTGCATACTTTAATATGAAGTACAATCAGTATATTTGATAAACATAATAGTCTGTAGGTCATAAACAATGACTTATAATAATAAATATGTAAGTAGTGAAAAACAATCTACTAGAATGAATTGTAATGAATGAAACAGAATCCTGAAAGTACTACTCCTATTCTTTATAAACAAATAAGTAAAGAAAAGAAAAACTTTACCTGCCAACATTATAATTCCCATTTGCAATATTATTCAAAATAATAAAATAAATAAAGAAATTTCATACCTTAATCTAGCCCCTGTCCATCGTAGAAGTTGTACGTGTGACGGCCAAAGTTTTACGTTGCATATGACTGCTTTATACAGACCCATTGCAGGTATTATGAAGAGCATGAGCTTTTTGCCTGGTGAGAGCTATTAACGCCACAATCAATATCATATTACTTACATGAGTTTGTGTCCTGCGGTGAACTTTGGATAATGCGTTTTAGCACAGTTGACTTCAGATAATATATTTTCAGGTCTTTATTATACTAAGAATCTAAACTTGTTTAATGCATAAATAAAAGAAAGGAATAATTTTAAGTCAGTTTGTGACACATTCCTTAACCACATCATAATCAGCACTTTGTTGTACAGACAGTAAAGTGTAGAATTCACGAACTTTGCCAATAAGAACATGTTTTAATAATAAACTCAAATGCTCATTTGACAATTTCAGGTTTTCAGCAATTATTTGAAAGTGAGGAATTATTTATCTACTTCTTTTTTCTTGAAAAGGAGGTACTAACCTAATATTTCTGGTAACATCAAAGCCTGAACTTGTGTGCAAAGGGGTTGAGCGTTTTCGGCCTGCCAGTTCTAATTCATTTAATCTATATTGCATTTTCCTTCCCTTTCTTTTCGCTGCATTTGCATTTGTATTTCCCACATTTTTCTCTGCATTTGTATTTTTGCTCTCTTTTTCTCTCTGCCTCTCCATTTCCCCTCTCTGCATTTGTATTTCTGTTTCCCTCTCTTCTTTTTCTCTCTCTCAGCATTTGCATTTTTGTCTCCTTTTGCTGTTTCTGAATTTGCAATTCCATCATTTCTTTCTGAAGCTGAAGCCTTGTTAATTCCAATTCCATCTTTTCTTTTAAAACTGTAATTCCTTTAAACCATTGACAGACTCACTAATCAAACCTAAAGCGTTATCATCCAAATTTCCTTTCCCACCATATTCTGAACCAAAATGTTCTTTACTTCTTGCTTTGATAAAGATGTTTTGCTTCTGAAATATCAAGGAAATCATCCTTTTTCATAGGCTTTAAACCCTTGTGGATAGGCTTTGAAACAAATTTCTCATCATTAGCGGACATTGTGAATGCTTGATGGTTTCACTAAAGATTTCTTAAATGTTTGAAATTAAAATCTTACTCTGGTACATTGAAAATTCCAAACCAAAACCAGTTTAAATTTTATAGACAATTGTTAGATTTCTGAAATGTTTTAAAGACATTCAGATCCTGGATGAGCCCCCAATTTCTGTTATGACAATACGGTCTTAAACTATGTAACAGAAAGAAGCAAAACCAACAAGTTTAGTAAAATCAACAAATAATTTATTTCCCTTGATTACAAAGTGAAAATTCAAAAGACACTTACAATATTGTGAATTAAATCCCAAATAATCCTATATGTTCTATTGTAAGCCTCTGTGTGTGTGTGTGTGTGTGTGTGTGTGTGTGTGTGTGTGTGTGTGTGTGTGTGTGTGTGTGTGTGTGTGTGTGTGTGTGTGTGTGTGTGTGTGTGTGTGTGTGTGTGTGTTTTTTTGGATTTTTAATGTAGCTTTATCAATTTTTCAGTCATTTCACTTCAATGTCTGCAGTGTGGCAGTTTTTTCTAATGTCTAGCACCGGGGCATTATGACTCAGACATGTAGCATGATGTCCCATCTAGTCACATTATCCTGACACCATGCAGACCAGTGCTAACACTGGCCTCTTAATGCTGAGCGCCTAGCAAGGCAGCTGTTAGTACCATTTTTATAAGTCTTTGGTATGACCCTGCCGGGGTTCATACATGCGATCTTCCACATCCGAGGTGGATGCTCTAACCACTAGGCCATCTGAGTGGTCTATTGTAAGTCAGAAAGTATAGTGTGTTCTGAATGAATTTTGAAAGTCTTGAATATCTTGATATGTCAAAATGACATAGTCCAGAATGTCTTTGAATAAGTCCTTAATAATCCCAAAAAAGTGTTTTAGTCCAAAAAGTCAGTGAGCACTTTGTAATTGCAATGAATAATTTAAATATTAAATAATTCCTTTCCAATTATATCTGAACACAACTGCAAACTCTGATAATAGATTCCCAAAGACTGATATGAAACAGGAATGATTATTGTTTACCAATCCTTTATGTACATATTTCACTTGACCAAAGACACAATATAATTTCCTAGGGAAAAACCCACCTCTTGAACTCAAATCCAAGTACTAAGCATCTTGTTTATAAATCATGGCAAATATCATGTAGGCATAAACTCAATAATGGACAAAGGTCAATCACAAAATTTAAATCAAATATTCAGAAATATATATATATTTATATATATATATATATATATATATATATATATATATATATATATATATATATATATATATATATATATATATATATATATAT
>JAECUM010021240.1:54127-70417 GCA_016617855.1 Megalonaias nervosa | reverse complement strand
TGACTTCTTCTTTTCTTTGGACAAGTGTGTCTTTTCTGGGGATGACGTCGATGTTTGACTATGCGTTTTGTCGGATGACGAGACTGTCCTTTTCTTTTTCCTTTTCCTTTTGGGAAAGAAGAACGACCATGGTAACGGCGTGCACTTCTTGGAGGGAACATCTTTGGGCATTCAGGAGCACAAAAACACTGATCCCTATCGTTTGCCTCGGGTCTTTTATATACTGGAATGCCTCGCCACTGATTGTCGGATCGCCGTATCATTTTCATGGCAGGCATCACACGACGTGGAGGGGTTCGCAACGGACTCAGTCGGGACAGTTCTTGCTTGGACTAATCCAGTAAACTCTTTAACATCCCCGATTTCTCTTGGACTTTGATTTTGGGGGCAGGTACTTTGTCAGCAGCGACCACTGCCGCTAAAGAGGATGAGGGTGTCACCGCTAAAGGAGACGTTTTTGGAGACACGGGTTTCCAGTGTTTCATCAAATTAGGAAAGACGCGTGTCAAATAGGGTTTGCCAGGCATCACCAGCAACGGAGAAGTGGAAGATGTTGAGGATACTGGAGACGCGGTCACCGTTGTTGCAGCAGGTCGTGCTTTGCGAATGTAAGGTTGCGTCCTGGCGGCAGCACCTCTCTTGCGGTTAGAAGCTGTTTTCTGTGGACTTTTGTTTTTCCTTTTTTGTGGCTGTGACATGGTCTTGACACCGTTACTCTTTTTCTTTTTCTTCTGGGTAGGTTTGGGCGTGTCTTTTTTCTTGGGGACGACGTTGGGAGCATTAGGATCCCATTTTAAGAGGGAACGAATGATGACACCTCCTAGAGAACCGCTTCCTCCAGGTTTCAAAATGATTTAATTTTTGGTTTGAGTGTCGATGCGAGGATCGGCCAGTTGGGTCAAGGCTACTTTGTTTCTCTCAAAAATCGTTGGTTTGATGTGGAATCTGAATGATGCCTTGCAGTAATTGACGTGCTGTCGCCGTAAACCATCGTAAGGCTTCTTTGAGACTAGCTTCTAAGACACGAGCACGTATTTGTGGATTCTTTTCGCGACTGGTACCGTACAAGGCACTAATCAATTTGACGTGAAGATGAGATTGAAGGGAAATCATGTTGACGTTGTGTGAGAAAGACCCCAAGTGTCCAATGTTTTAATAGATTTTTTGGTGGTTGTGGCTGTTGTTAAGTCGACGAAGGCGACGTGTACACGACAGGCCCTCCGTCTTGGCACTAGTGGTGAAACAGATGGGTACTAAATCGTAAATAATCGGGGATAGTGGGTTTTAAATCCACGAATAAATAAGCGTGTGGGGTTTAAGTGGCATCGTCGTACGCATGAGTCAGCCAAGGCGTTCCTAACTGTTTGGCTAACACTTGCACTTGCGATTTATCTCTAGGGCTTTTCAACAACACCACGTAATAAGCATTGAGACTGATGGTGCGATGGGATTTACTTTGTTGAAACAAATTTTGGGTGATGTAAATGACAACGGCATTACGATGATGCTCTTTGCGTGTAAACCACAGTTTAATTTCTTCTTCTTCTTCTCCTAACATGTCGTCAAAAATAACCAAATGGGTTTGACTAGGGTCAGACACGATCCCGTCGTCTTCGCCAGTAATGCCTTCCACAAAGACGATGGAATCGCCTTGACTTTCTCGCAGAAGGATGTACGCCGATCGCCACTCTTTGCAACACCACACGATTCGTTGAGGGGGACGATCGATCAAATGATGTTTATGTTCGATCAAACGTTTGACAAATTCGGTTTTGCCTGAACCGCTAGGTCCGGCAATGAGCATGTTAAGGGGATGGCGATGATACAAGGCCTCCCAACTAGTCCGATCTACGTGTTCGTTGATGACTTTGACAGCGGAGGAAGAGGGAGCAGAGACAGTAGAGGCAGCCATAGTAGTAGTGTAAGGAATGTCACTTTTGACACAAAGACAGACAAGACAAGAGTTTTTATACTTTCTTCAGGACACGTTTATTGCCATCTTTAAAAGTGAACAACACGAAAGACAAAAATACATAAAAGCCAAATGGTTAAGTACATGAATAAAAGACACATCAAAACGATCATATTGGAATATAAACAAGTCTCTGTACAACACCATTTGTGGTGATCAAGAGGTTGAATCGTAGGGACAGTATGTAATGTTCTTAAAGTCTCTACACTCCTTGGCACAGTCACACAAGGGTCCTCCCGGAATGATCTTTCGGGGATGTCGATAACGGTCCTGTCCTGAAGAGAGTGGTTTTCCTCGGTCACAACTTCTTCTTCTTCTTCTAGCACTGTCACTAACACTGGTTTAAAAGTTACTTTTTTCACTGAATGTTTTAATTTTTTAGGATGACAAATCATGGGTATAGTGTGCCACTTCTTTTGTAAGGTGTAAGTCACAAGCAACACATGCATCATCGTACACATCTTCAGTACCTAAAAGTTGACAAATCTTTCTTTCCTGTAGAGGCTGTCGAGACGTATCGAGATGAAAGCGCAAAGCTTTGAGCAGAATGAGTTTTTCGTGTGCATTTAAAGGAACCGCTTTCATGCTTTTTTGGAGTGGTATGTACTATTCGTAAAGAGTCCACAAAGAATCGGCTGGTAAACGAAATCTCAGAAAGCAAGTCACTAACACATACACTACACGTCGACCCCAATTCAATGGACACAGTTCTCGTAATAGGTGTTGGTAATCCTCCACTGTTTGAATAGTGTCATTGATTTTCTTCCACGGAATCTGTAGTATCACGAATGATAAAGGTCGTGGCATGATAGTCCGTTTTTATACCTCTTTTTGTCGAAGGCAATAAGTGTACTCAAGTGTACTCAACTCCACAGGCAAAACATGAATGTTCTCTTGTAAAGTATCCATGACTATGCCAGTCAAACACTTCTCCTAGAGCGAAAGTAACGGACAAAGTGAGTAATTTCTGGCCACTGCCATTCCAGGAAACGGTCAAGAATGTCAATAAAATCTTCAAATGTAAATGGTCTAAAGCGGAATATTCGGATGAACGCACACTTGATCCAGAGAAATCTGACTTGTTTGTTGACTTTTTTCAATTTCCTCTTGTGAATTTCTCGACATAAAAGTTCCTCAGTCCCCCATTGAGATTTTGCTCTGGCAAGTCCCAGCCAAATGCCCTTGTAGATCTTCTCTTGCAATTCGTTTGGTAATGTTTGAAGATTATTTTTCCAATGGGGTTTAAATACCTGTCTAGGTGTTGTCCAACGTTTGACTCCTAGCCAAGCATCTGGTTTCTTAAACGACATGGTATGCCCACTTTAATGACGAGGTGCCACTAAAGGTAGGTAGTGGCAATCCGGAGACCATCGAGCATGTTCCAGGTAAGCACAATCTTTATTCTCCCACTCGTGAAGTGACACACCGCAACTGAAGCACTTGACTTTATCCCTTTCGCCCAAGTAGATAAATCCAGCTCTAACTAATTCTTCGGGGGTAGGTCCTCCCAGATATTTTGGCAATTTTCCTCGGAAGGTTTGGATCCGACTTTCAAAATCGCAGTATTCAGGCAAACGCACAGGGAACGAATATTCGTCTTTCACAGGTTCGATGAGGGTACGGTGAAATATGCAGGAGTTTGCTCAGTTTGGGATGACATCCGTAGGGTGGTAGACGCATGGTTTCATAATGATGACATCTACCATGAAAACCAGTAAAGTGAAAAGACGTACGATGACAAGTGGCATTGCTTTCGCATCCGTCAGGTTTGACACGCACAGCATCACTTTCCATGGTAGGTATAGCAAAGTTACCATGATGTGGTACTGAATCGCAGAGGTCATAGCGTACGCCATCCCTGTCATCGCAAGGCACAGCATCGTACTCGAGTTTCTCGTTGAACTTGAGTCTTACGCTTGATACTTGCTGTGTGAAAGGATTCATCTTTCTCGCTTGGTGTTGGTAGTGACAATAAACTATCGGTCTTGGACGTTGTCCCTTTTTATACTAGTCGTAATGATGTCTCGAGTTTGTACGTCGTTCCTATTTTATGCCTAGTTTTGGAAGTCTTCCTTTTCCTCTTCTTGGACATTAGTACTACCTTCTCTAAGGTACTGTCATACCTGAACCGTAGTGTGATGGGTGGAAAGACCATAGAAAGGTAAGGACAATGCGGAGACCATTGAGTTTGTTCTAGAATAGCTGAATCTTTGTAGATACATCGATCCATACGCAACTTCAGACCACAACTGAAACACTGTACTTTGTATCCCAATCCAGTCTCAAGTCCCAAGTAGACAAATCCTGTTCTAGCTAAAACATTCGCAGTAGGTAATCCTTCCCTATCCGTGGGCCATTTTTGAAACGTTTCCAATCGACCGGCACAACTGCAATAGTCAGGGAAGAAAACAGGAAAATGGTATGGTTTGAACTTGGTGTTCTCTGTGGGTCTCTCAGTCGACTCTTGCTGTGTCGACGTCATCCTTCTTGTTGGTGGCTGTCGTCTTGGAACCACTTTTATACCAGCGTGACAGTACGGTAACGTGAAGTGATTGGTAAGCCGTACTAGCTTCTGGTACACGATTTGATAAACTTTTTCCAAGGGCCGGCTGACGACTTGGTGTGTGGGTAAACGTACAATCTTGTGCAGTTCGTGGGTGGTTACTTTAAAATTTCCATCCTGTCCAGACTGCAAGGCTTCTTTCAAGACACCAAAGTTCACCAGTCTCCTGGTGCGATAATTGAGAGTCAGTCCTTTCACTTTACACTCGGTGTGCACTTCTCCTTGTGGGTCTCGGTATTCGTAGCTGTAATTTTTGGGACCACCGCTAGCAAAACTTAGAATCTTGTCGTCGGGATGCTCGTCTGTCCAGGCTCCTAAACGGTCTCCTTCGATGTTAGGGTGTTGTTGACCGAGACGACCGATGTAGATGCAACTGTCCGTGTCAAAATACACCACACGATCTCCTAACAGTTCTAAAGCTTTGTACAGTTTTAAGCGAGCATGGGCTGTCACGTAAGCCACAATGATGACATTTCCAAATTCGTCGGCTTCCACAAAGTCCAGTTCTTCTTCGTAATTGACTAAGATCAAGTCCTCACGAATGATGTCCACGTGTTTCATGTATTTAGCTTGGTCGTGAATCATCTGGAGGTAGCGGGAAGGTTCTGTCAAATACTCTGTCTTGGGAAAACACGGTTGTTGTGCCATTTTCCCCACAAACAATTTAGCATCACTTTGGCAAACGATCGCCTTCCTTCGTTTTTCTCGAAGTGGTCTAAAGTGATGACTTCCTGCTCCCAGTATTTCTCTTTGAATTTCTTTTGGCCTTCGGGAGTGTGGCACCAGGAAGGATAGCCACTGGCTTCTTGTTTCAGTTTTAAAAAGGCATTCACGTAGTCTGGGAAAATGCCTTTTTGAGTCTCGTCGTCCTTGTGGTATTTTTCTGTCTTGGGAAAGTGGTAAATTTCGTACACTTCTAACAGTTGGTATCCCAGGTCAAGAGCTTTGAACAATTCCACGCTGACCCACGTTCCCGTTAAGGCGCGCTCTTCCTGGCTGTGCTGACAAGGTCGGTCTTGGTTGAACGTTTCGGCGCAAGTACGACGCAAGGGAAACATCAGTTTTCCTTGGCAATGATGTGGTAAAACGGGATGGTACAAGTTCGTGGGAGGCAAGACTTTACACTTGATCAATCCTTCGTATTACCGAATGGTGTCGAGGACAATGTGTTCCGTCAGTAATTGCGGTTGCCCTGCGGAAAAGCGACAATATTTGCACACGTACGGATACAGAAAACACACGTTCAAGTATTTGATTTCCTCTCCTTTCTTCTCGTCGGCTTCGTACAGCAAACAGGTGGTATTCGTCCGTCCTCCGTACAAACTGTCCCGTGGGTTCAGTGGGTCCACCAGCTTCTAACCTTCCACGATGAGCTTAAACTCGAGATCGGTTTTCAAACGGTGATAGTACTCGTGTTCCCACATTTCTATCACTTGGTATCCTTGCTCTTCTAACTTTAGTCGTCGCTGACAAGTGGTCTGGTACAAGTCTTCCATGGTCCGTTGGAAAAACTGATTTGTCGTGTTACGTTCAGGGTAGCAGATGGGACATCCGTGAAGTAAGCACCCGTTAACTCTTACACGATCTTGGGGTTTTCTAAGTCCCAGCCATCCACTGAATACCTTCCGATGGTTTTTTTCGCCTCCTCTGTTGCGAGCGTGTTGGATCCATTTCTCTTCCTTGTCACACAAGTAATGTAACCAGCGTAGGGATTTGACCGAGTATTGACGTTTGACAAAGTTCATCGTTTGAGGACTTATGACAGCCAGGGTGTTTTCGGGCATGAATCGTTGGCGGTACACTAAGGAACACGCTTTGACAATGGTGCAAGCTTCTTTCAAAGGGTCGATGCCTCCGTGCTTCATGAACAGTTCTCAAAATTTTCCACAGCAACGCCGTAAATTGTCCACTTCGGAACGACAATACTTTAACATTTCTTCCTGAAAGTCGAAGGGGTCCGAGGCGTGAGTGTGCTACCAAGCGTAGAAAGCTTCTCGTTGTTCGGTACGCATGTTGTCGGGGTCGTAGTAGTGAGCATCAGGCAAATGGGGCAGAACGGCGTGTTGATTGGCTTCGGTATTGAAAGTGCGAAAAATAGCCTTTGGTCATTTCTGTCATTCCAAACGTTTTAGGCATGCAACTCAAAAGCATGGCCAAGTAACTCATCGAATATTTAAACTGCACTTGGCCCACTTGCATGGAAATGATTTTGGCTCCTTTCAAAGTCACTTTAGGACGTTCGGTACTTTGTTCTGTATAGTATCTCAAAAGAAACTGTCCATCGTATCCCGAGAAATTGTGAGCCATCACCGTGGCATAGCCATGACAATCTCCGTAACGTTTGATGTCCTCTAGACTCCACGTCTCGTCGATAGATTTTAAGATCCATTGAGCAACATCGGTCAGCGTGTTTGGTCCCGGAAAGATTTTTTCACGTCCACCAGGAATCTTACTGCAGTAAGGGCAATGATTAAAGATAGGCTCTTGGATGCACTTCTCACACGCTCGATGAGCCACGCAGAAATTTGGAATGTGAATGCCAGTCTCTTGCATGCATTCGAAATCGAAAAAGATGAAATTGCCTTTCTTCTGCTCATTTTCTTCTTCTTCATGTTTGGAATGGTATTTTTGAATGTAGCATTGGTGTTCGAAGTCCACGATTTGGCGACAAATGTGACATCGTTTCTTTCCTGAACAGGCGTGCGCCTTGGCACTATTGGTACGTATGCCTTGTCCACAAGTATGGCACAATCTCAGGAGCTGACAAGTACATTTCTGCTGTGAACCTTGCGCCTTTAGACGTTGTTGGTAACAGGTAGGGCTTACAAACGTGCGCTGACAAGCTGAGCAAGCCACTAGTGGTTGTCCTTCGTCCAGACAGGGTTTAGAAGCCAAACATCCCTCACATTTCGAACAACAGTGCTTGTGTTGCTCTCGATTGTTATACCCATAGTCACATTTCTCACAGTAATAACTGTATCCCAGGAATGCAGTGATACTGGTAATGGCATCAAAATATTCATCGTGATGATAGACGTGAATGTATTTTCCGTCTTTGAAATTTTTGCCTCGAAACAAGAGGTCCGCGAACTTCTTGAGGGTGTACTTCATGGTGTAGCGTGGAGCCAAGACGTCTTGCAATTTTTGCATTTCAGGAATGTCACAAGTGGTGTCTTTGAATATCCCTGCTTGTTGTAACAGGAGTTCTGCTTCTCTTTGTTGTTTGGCTCGGCTATGTTTCTGAATAGTTTGCCAAGCTCTTTTCCATTCTGCCGTGTCGTTCTTGTCGGCATACGTTCGTCCCACCACGATGGCACGGGCTAAACACATCTGGTCTTGAGGATTGTTAATTCGATCAAGACTATTTTTGCTGCTGCGAAGATTGTCTACCAATAACACCTTTTTGCGTCCTGTCCCTTGGGGAAGAGACACGTGGGTCATGAACAGTGTCTCTTTTCCATCGGTGATGTGAAACTTGTCGTTGGATTGTTGTATGTGTTGAATCTTGTCCATGACTTTGGAAGGTGTCAATTCTGCCGGGCTGCTATACTCGATCCAAACTGGGGACTTCAAACTGTCGTGATGAATAGAAAGTCTCAAGCGATCGTCTTCATTGGCTTGACATTGCTGTTTCAATGTGGTTAACAAAGAATCCCACACATCGGTGATGAACCCTTCTGCTTTCTCCAACGGTACGTCGGACTTGAAATCTTTAAACTTTACTGTGTACGTGTAAGCTGTAGCTCTAAATTTTCTAGAGGAGCGTTTGTCGGTCTCTCGAATGTGAAAGTACTTTTCAGGGTTTACTGGTGGTGATAGACTTTGACTTGGTGTAGACACTCTGGGTCTGGATTCTGACTCACTCATCTCATCTTCAAAATCGCTGGCATGAATTTGAGCCAAGACTTCAGCTACTGTGCGAGGCGATAAATCACGTTTCTGCCTCTTACTTTCTTCTCCTTTCTTTACAAAATGATGCGATCGTTTCATCTTGACTGCAAAAAGTCAAATGACTACATTTGAAACGCCATGGACCCCTATATATCCATGTCAGGCTCAGTGTATATATAAAGGGCTGGTGCCTTCCCTCTCAGTATTCATTTCACTCTCAACCCGATCAGCACGATGGAAGAGCCCACACAGATCGAACTTCTGATTAGAGCTTTGCGAGGTGTCATAAGAAAGTTTTCTTCAGACAAGCCGACGGACTACTCTCCCTCCTTTCGAGATAAAAATCAAGATACTTGCTATATCTGTCAGAAGAAAGGGCATTGGGCTACAGAATGTCCAGACCGTCAAAAAAGCAAGACCGGTGTCAAAAGAGACAAAAGTCAGGATACTTGTTATCATTGTCAAGAGAAAGGACATTGGTCTTCAGACTGCCCTAAGAAACGACAGGAGCAGGAGGAGGAGAAGGAAGAAAAAGAAGTACCCTCGGCAAAAGAAGAACCCAGACACGTTCAGAGGGAGAAGACAGAAAAGAAAGGAAGATGAGAAAAAAGTCAGGAAGAAGAGGAGAAAAAAACTGAGAAAGTAAAGAAATTCAAAAAACAGAGAGAGTGAAAGAATAAAGACACAGAAGAAGTCTATGAACTTTTTAAAAAAGTGTTGTGTTGTGTTGTGACAATTGAATTGTAAATATTTGTGCCAGAATAGACCAGACTGAAAAAAACGTAAGTGTCTCTTGGTTTTGATTGTTTAGAATAAGGGCCTACACTCACGCACTCACACACGTACATCATGGAGCAAACAAGGGATTTTTGAGTTTTAATTGATTCAGGCAAAATGAATATTATCTCTTTTCGAAAGAAGTGAGTGGCCCTGAAAAGGACCGTTGGGCGATTGTTTTTTGTTTTTTTTTAGAAAAAAAAGCAAACAAACTTAGCAACGAGAAGCAATCAGCTTTAACTGCCTTAAGCCTTTGCCACGGCCAAGGCCTACTTCTGGACTTGCTCCTGTCAATGATTTGGTAGAAATAACTAGGGGTGGTATCTCAGGTGTAGTAACAGAGTTGGACTCGGGAAGATCTTTTTCTCTTGGGTCGTAATAAAGAAATCTCATACATTTGTTTCAGACTTCTTAACTCTGCCAAAATGTCTAAGAGTACCATCATTGTTTGAGGTTCACTGTTCTCCTTCTCTCCTAGACCTTATTTCTTCTCTACTACTTCTTCTACCTGTCGTTTCCTTCTTGCCTCTTCCTCTTCTCGCTGTTGCTGTTCAAGGAGAAATGCTTGTTCTGCCTCTTTCTGCTGTTGTAAAAATTTTTCAAATTCTTCTTTTTGTCTCTGTTTAAAATTCTCGACCTGTGGTAAAGAAGGAGAAGGTGGCGAAGGTACTGATACCGGAACAAATTCTTGCGAAGAGAGAAAATCTACTAAATCCCAATTAAAATCGACCTCTTCAGGAAGTAGCCCTGTGTTAACTTTGGCAGCCTCTGCTATGCCATCGCCTCTCGTCTCCACAGACGGTGCACCCCAGTTCATTGTCTTCTTAGTTTCCGTCATGTTTCACAAAAAAATGTCGCATCGATTCACTGCGCACAGACGCTAGCGCACCTATATAGGGAATGTGACGTCATAGGTAGCTCTCTTCGAATTGGAAGACAGACTCCCCGAAGTGACTGAATTTTGTAACGCCTATGGGGATTGGTGAACAATTTCAATCCGTTTCGATCCAGTCTTCCACTATAAATAAACGCGGTTCACTTCATTCCCTTCACCTGTTCTCGTCACAAAGATGTGGACCAACGTTGAATCCTCTACTTTCGTATCGTCGTTGTTTTTCCGTGCGGACTTACCCATGTAGGTTAAATCATCATGGACCATCATATGGATTACCGATACGACTGTTTGGAAAAGAAAAGGTCCCATGTGGAAAGACAGGGCTGTCTGAAGCGGACTCTCATCTACGGACCAGAGCTTAGAAAAGTTTGAGGAAGAGAAGAAGACTTATGCGATGCCCTCTATGTTAACGGAATGGTGTTAACATAACAAACAACGGCTCTTTTCAGGGCCACTTCATATGTCTCGAAAAGATTTATTCTTTCTTGCCTAAAAAAAAAATTTATTCGATTGTATAATTTATGTTTAACTCCCGAAAACATTATTCTCTTACCTAATTTTTTTTTAGTCGGTTGTATAATTTGGGTAGGATAGATTGATGTTCATCAATCTATGGAAACGAACACGAATGCATAAAACATACTATACTATCCACATACACAAACGCGAATGCATAAAACATACTATACTATTCACAGACACGAACGCGAATGCATAAAACATACTATACTATCCACTGACACGAACGCGAATGCATAACACTTTGTACAGAAATGAAACAGGTGGCATGACGTCACGGTACTTGCTACATTGTTGCAAGTGTCCAGCACCGTGACGTCACCCCACCTGTTCCATTCCTATTGTCCCTATACAAAATTTCCATTGTCCGTAAACGTACCCAGGGTTTTGATTTCGTCCGTATAAATCTTGTCCGTAAACGTACCCAGGGGAGTCTGTAATGTTTTTTTATAGCCGTTATATAAAAAAAAAAAAAACAACGCAAAATTTGATCTATTACTGGTAAGTTTATTTTCAACAATTTGAAATGTTTCTTTCCTTCTAAAATAGTATGAATTATTTCAGAGTTACCTAAAGCAATTTCATTCTTCTGGTTCATTGAAAACCAGATATTTAATGTATGGAGCCACCATGATCTATTTTGATTCTAGATTTATTTACCAATGATTTTCTGTTGTTGCTGAATTGTAGAATTTCCATGCAAACAATAGATTGTGTATATTGTACTTACTGCAAATTTAACCGAATCAAATTTTTTAATTTACTCATATGAACTATGTAATATAGCAAATCTTCATACAATATTGTTTTAACCATATTGTCTTGAAATAATGGTAATGCTTATCTCTATGTGATCATCATTAAATGTGATCTCTACATCTTCAGTCTTGTTTGAAACATTGCAGGATATCTTATCTGATATCTGATTTCGACTAGTCTACATTTTTAAAATTCTTTTCATCTAACTTTGGTTTACACAGAAAATCTGTAAACAAATAAATGTTATCGATTGAGACTGGGATTGTTACCTTCATGTTAAACTCGGGAATATTTTGCCACCTCTTTAAAAGCTGTTGAAGGTAAAACATGCTATATTTGTGTTATTGCTTACGTTAATAAAGCAAATGTGATTTATTTGTTTTATATTGATGCAAAATGTCAATATCACGATGCTTGAGTCTGGAGAAAAGTTCACAAGCCTTTCAGAAATCCAGACATTTTACAAGTACTTCAGAAATTCGGTGTTCGTGTGTTTAGGACATTTTACAAGTAGTTCGAAAACCATACCCCCACCCCACCCACCCCCTTGTTCAAGAAATTTTACAAGTGTTTCAGAAATCCGGTATCCATGTCTTTAGGAATTTTACAAGTGTTTCCGAAGACAGGTCTCCATATATTTAGGACATTTCACATGTACCTCAGAAATCCTAACCCACTTTGATCAATAAGTTTTACAAGCGTTTCATAAATTCTGTCTCCTTGTGTTTTGGACATTTTACAGGTATTTCAGAAGTCACATATCTATGTGTTCAGGGACTTTTTCAAGTGCTTCAGAAATTGAAACCCCTTTGACCAAGAAATTTTACAAGTGTTTCAGAAATCCGAACGATGTGTGCTAATAAAAACTGTACATCAAACACCCTAGCAATAGAAGCAGGCATATCAGATTAAAAACTAAACTCTTTCTGCGGCAATAAAGTGGATTCAAAGTAATTTAAAGAAATACATAAGTGTTTACGATGTAGCCTTTTCTATTCCGACTTTTTATAATCATCAACCGTAGTCAATATATCAATGTTTTAGTGTATGTAGTAACAGGCAGAAGCCGGGAAAAAAGGGTGGATGGGACTAAATACGTACGAATTTTCCACCTGAAACGGGTATTTTCCAAGAAACCTATCTTAGTATACTGTCATTATGTACCTAATGCCGACCATCTGCCTAAATTGATTGCAATTTAATTCTCCGTGATTTAATTTTTCCAATACGATATTTCACGGGGATCACATAACAGCAACATATATCTTTCTTTGTCGATACTTTTAAAAAATTTTTTTTAGGAAACCGACTATTTTGTTTGAAAAGGCACATGCGTTACTTATTATTTGCTACCTGTATTGTCACGTTTAGAGTTATATTCCTTGTTGTCTGTGAAACAATGGAAACTGATGGAGCTGCAGGTACTGAAAAAAAGAATTAGGATGAATCGTCATGTTTATGTTATGTCTGTTCTTTTGTTTATATATATATATATATATATATATATATATATATATATATATATATATATATATATATATATATACCGGTATTGTGGAGATATTTCCTGCAGAAGCTACACTGATGGGACCTGTTGTAGCATGGGTCAGTTTCGTAGGTTGGCTTAAAATTCGTAAAATAAGGATTTCTTTGGATATTCTAACCTATAACTGTAATAATTAGAGATTGCAATAAATCTGTGTATTGGATGTTTTGGATTATGCTAGTCGTACTTTGCATGAAATGCCGATCTACGGCATACAAAACGAATGTTAACTAAGAAGAAACAGTATTTTTGTATAGCATGGTCCTTAGTTTAGTTAGAGTAAAGTTATTTGTGGCCATGAAGTTTGCAAACAATTACAGATCGTGAACACGGCTGTAGTGAAATTACTGATTTTCAGGCTACGTGTGCAATTAATATTCAATCTTAATGATTTCACGAATCTTGCACCAAAAAAAAGGTGTAGTTAAGTTTTGCTTCATTACAAATAGAACTTTTGTAAAAAAAAATTGAACATCAAGAAAGAAATAACAAACCTCTATTTTAATAATTGTTTACAAATATTGTCACGGCACAAAAAATAACATGAATATGTAAATAATTCCTTTACCGTGTAATGATCTAATAACTTCTTCTAGGGAGCTTTGGTTGCGTCACATGCTGCGATTTTAAACAATCAAGAAGATTGTTACAAAGACTTGATGAAAAGATCATGATAAAAAATAAATATATATTTGTTATAAAATGACAGATTTTACACACCTTGGAACATGTGTCTGCCATCTTTTCGATCAACCATGCTTAGCATTCCTTTTGTCAGCAACAGTACTTTGTTAATTACCTTTTACCATGCATAAATTATTGGCTATTCAGTCACAATGACTATACTCTTTATAGAGCACTCGGATCTATTGAAATAATTAACATTAATTAATAAAAAAACTTTTCCAATTATGGTTGTTAAGTGTAACTCTGACCCAAAATGTTGGACAGAAATCTTTAGGGAATTCATTATGAAAGTCAATGACGTCATCTGAAAAATATCAGTGTGATCGATCTGAATAAAAACGCAAAAACTAAACATGTTAGCTGCTGGCAAGCAAGAAAGCTTGTCAGTAGCTTCCATTAGCTCCGTTTCTCTTATTGTGGTTTTCACATTGCTTCCTCCATCAGATTTGCTGAGCAACAGCGTTTATCCTATCATCGGCTGAGGAATAATGTTAACCTTAATACAAAAACAACAAACTGTACAAATATGCAGAACTGCATACATTAACAAATATCCAGAACTGCATACATTAACAAATATATCTGTAATGGCACTACAAACAGTGTTAGCAACGTTATCTGTTGGACAAATGCTTACCATGTAAAGATGATGTTGTTGATGCGACTATTTCATTTGTTGCAATTTTTGTTGTCTCTGTTGTTATCTCTCTACTTGTTTGTGGTGTTCCCGTCTTTGCAGTTGTTGTCGTTGATGGCGATGATATCGAGGCTGCTGTAGTAACCTTACACGTGTTACAGCATTCATTTGGGTCAGTATAATACGGGCATAGAACAACAATGCAGTTAGCTACCTTGTCTCCATACTCACAACCTGTTGGTCAATATATATATATATATATATATATATATATATATATATATATATATATATATATATATATATATATATATATATATATACCCTATATATATATATATGGCCGCATACCATCCTAGTCTTTTGATGCGTTTATGCAATCACTGTGTTTCTTCTTGTGAGATAGAAGTTTGACAAAAGATATTCATTTGGTAGGATCACCTCATCTTTTCATGCACACTCTTATACTCTACCAAACGTGATGTTGAGATCGATTTCACAAAGATTGGTGTGTGACTAGAGTTGCATAGAACTTCCAATTTGAAAAGTCATGTTGGCCGGAAGCCTTACTCTTGTAAGAAATAAAAATTATATTTTTGTACTAGATTCATCCACCAAACCTTAGGACGCTGAGAATGGAAATATGTGAATTTTCACGTTGTGGCTGATATTCTTCGCTCATTGTTGTAAATTTAGATAGATGCTAAGGTGTATCTCATTATATCTGGTTTCATTACAATGGATGTTGCCTTTCATATAAATTTTTCTATTACATACATACATACACACACAAGTACGTACATACTTACATACATCCATTCACAAATACATACATACATACATACATACATACATACATACATACATACTTTTACAAAGTAACTTGCCCGACTCCCAAGACAAGCACAAATTAGGATCCGGAAAGCTAAATTTTGCAAGCCCCTAGCCTGCTGGCAAGTCACTAAATTGAGAGATTGATACAAGACACAAGAAACTTGACTAAACGTCGGCGTATGAGTAAAAACTGTAACTCTGTCCGAGCTAATTTACCGACAAGGGGTCGTGTTCAGTTCCTAATGCTTTATGTTCTGCAAGTTTTTAACCTTGCGTTCTAGCCCCAAGACCTATAAAAAAATTTTTTAAAAAAAACCACCTTTATTTACAGTTTATATGTAGTGCAATCTTCTTCTGCATACCTGGCTACAATTTTGTTCATATATTGTATGTGTCATTTCCATCATGTAGTCAATGTAAAGTTCAGTCTCGTATTTTCTCTCGCCAAAGACGTGATAATAAGAATATTAACTATTTAAAGTAAGTTTTGACAAATAAAGAATAAATATTTACATATCAAGTTATCAGTTACCTTGTAATCGCAGTATTTGTACGTATCAGGGATTCTCCGCCTTTCAGGTTCTAAGTTAGCCTCAGTCAGGGTGTCCGAGACTTTCAAAGGTAGCGTTGATCCATGTCGCCATTTTTATGGCGACTCCGTGTTAATTGCTTGAAGTACAATTAGTGCAATTTCTTTGACAGATTGTGTTTGGAAACAAACGGCACTCGTCGCTAACGATTAACTACCGGCGGATTTTGTTCAAAGCGTGATTATGTTAGGAAAATGTAGCACCTACAGGTGGCGTTTATGATATGTTGTTTACGTAATAATTACAGGAGACTTGACATATACTGCTTGGCAAAAAATTAAATGGACAAAAGCAAGAGTTCTCGAATCATTCTCAAAATTCGCATTCTCAAATATGTGAATGTATATCGCTGATTTAAAGGTGACTATATGATAATTGTAAGATAAATTAAATACAATAAGTGTTCACAAATCCATGAGCTGTAAGTATAAAAAAATCACTACAGACAGTCTTGCTTTAATCTCTCAGCAGCAGCAGAGAGGGTGAACCCTACAACTTTGTAGAGACCTTATTTTTGAGAATTAAGGGTTCCTACGAAGGCTGAAAAAAAAAAGAAGTTTTTGTCTTAATAATGAAAACTTCTTTAATTGACCAGATTTTTTCACAATCTGGTCACTACG
>JAECUM010021240.1:0-54107 GCA_016617855.1 Megalonaias nervosa | reverse complement strand
CTCTCTCTCTCTCTCTCTCTCTCTCTCTCTCTCTCTCTCTCTCTCTCTCGGATGTAGCTATTTCCAAAATCTATTATACCCATCCCTTTATCTGTCTATATACATGTACATATCTTCTTTTGCTCTTTCAACTGTGTCTACATTTGAACTCTAATTTACATATCTATGTACATGTATTATTTACATATACATTTTTATATAAGATTAACTGTCGACAAATGGTTGTAAGGTGCGGAGAAAGATACAAAGGAAACAAAAGTTTCAATAAATACAATGCGATTTTTTAAAAAATCCTTGCCTTATTATTTTGCTCATGGTGGGATATTGTGTTTGGAGCAAGCTCAAACATTCTAAGGGCAAGTTCAATTTTCCAGTCAGATTGGCCGAGGCAACCTGACTGAAATAAAATGCATAAATCCATCCATCCATCCATCCATCCATAGCTTTGTTACATACAATTTCATTCACACGATATGTGTATTCATCCTAATATGTACAATACTGATTATTGTAGGGAAGGGGATCATTTTGATCCAGATATAATGAAAACGCTTTTCTGTTTGGCAATGATTTCATACCTGTTACACCTGTGCTACTTGTTGTACATGAGTGACAACACTTGTTCAGGATGAGAACATCATAGCATCCCTGCGGAACCAGCTGTACACACGTCTTCCCATTTTGTATAACTTCAGGCTGATCAACGCATAGACCTACAATGCAGTATATATGCTGTAAAACTTTCAAAAATCGGCCATTGTTAGCAACCGCTCTCTAGAACAAATGTTTGTCTTATAGAAGTAACCAGTATACAGAGATCTACTGACCGCAGTTTTATTGGAAACCATAGATTTCTGCAAAATATGCACAGTAACTATGTCACATCCTCAGAGCGGCCTGTTTATCTATATATCTATCTAACTATCTATCTATCTATTTATCTATCCATCTATCTATCTATCTATCTATCTATTCAAACTCTTATCATTGTTTTTACTGTGTAGGCGTGTTCTTTTATCTGAGTGAATAAGTCAACCAAATTAACCAAAACTTTAAAAATAAACGAACGTAAGTGCTATACGTTGACGTACGTCAACAACGCCACTATCTGCACAGGCAATTTGACCACCAGTTGGCTCTCGTTTTGGGATATCATTCCAGCTATGTGTACATTGAATTTTGGATAGAAAAGTTGCACATTTAACAAAATTCCTGCTAAAGTTGTTGGCTAACGCATACAAGTTCTGAAAGAAAGTGGTTCATTGAACTAGCTATTCTGACTAGTTCTGTCAGAAGCTATGATTTAGAGCGTCACCTTTTTGTGCAATTCGGTCTAGTTTGCATTGACGATTCGCAACGTTTCACATTAACGATACATTCTTTATTTAAACCATATTGTCAATGTTGTGAATAAATGCTGTTTATAATAAATTACTCATACGATATTTATACAATGTGTTTGCTTACTAAAAAAATAAAAAATAAATCTGTAACGACATCCACCTTCCTCATTAACGTTGTGTATAATGACTATGATCTCAGTTATTCCTTGGCCAGTCTGGGTATGCAAGAAAGGTTGCCAGTAGCTTCCGTTACGTCAGTTCCTCTTGCCGGGGTTTTCTCGAGAACTTCCTCTACCACATATACTGGCCTATCACGTGCTGAAAATGTCATTAAACTCAATACATGAACAACAATTATTACTTCCAGGCCAGTACCAAAGAATGTAGTCCCAGTCAACTTTCAGAGGATTAATTCCTCTCGCTCTAATTGGTGGTGATTCTTGAGTCAGATTTAGGCATTCTTGGTATTTAGTTAAAGGAAATTCATTTTTGCCCGAACTGTAGAGGGACGGGGAACACTCCTCTGGTAAATATTATAGTTTGCGTCCATATGTGTATCCATATGGACATGACATAATTAGATTGTTCAGACAATTTCTAAACTTTTCGAACTTCTCCTAGTGTATTATGTTTGGTGTCCATCGCTCAAAAAAAAAACAAAAAACAAATATAAAACGTTCAGTAAAAACAAAGGACCTGTTACTTGAAGCTAAAACAAAACCGGCTCGATATTATAAATATATGACACTTCACAGCAATACAGTGAACGATGGCTTATAGCGTTCTGAGAGAATTTGTTTGGTGAAAGATGGCTTATAGCGGACAGTTGTTGTTGTTGTTGTTGTAGGGTTTAACGCCATTTTCAGCACAAGATAGGCTATACATGGCGGCCAGTATAAATGGTGGAGGAAGAACCCGGAAAATCCCGGAAAGAACCACCCACCCACGAGAAGCTACTAGCAAGCTTTCTCACGTACCCACATTGGCCGAGCCCGAGTCTCGAACCCACGCAGACAGAGGTGAGATGGCAGTGATCCGTAACGGTGAGCGCTTCAGACCACTCGGCCACTGGTGGTCCCCGCTTATAGCAGGCAGACAAAAGTTGTTGTTGTTGTTGTTGTTGTTGTGGGACTTAACGCCATTTTTCAGCACACGATAGGCTATACATGGCGGCCAGTATTAATGGTGGAGGAAGAAACCGGGAAATCCACGGAAAGAACCACCGACCCACGAGAAGCTACTGGCAAGCTTTCTCACATATCCACATTCGCCGAATCTTAGACTCGAACCCACGCGGACAGAGGTGAGATGGCAGTGATCCGTAACGGAGAGCGCTTTAGACCACTCGGCCACTCGGGGCCCCGACAAAAGTTGTTATTACTATCAAGATTTGAACATAATGATGTAAATTTCTTCGGATACAAATTCCAATTTTATATTTGTTCCTCTTTTGTTTCCTTTAATGTAAATATGCGAATTAAATCCAGCAAAACACTTTCTGTATAAACAACGTGTTTATTTTATGTTCAAAATACAGCCTGACCAAACGTTTTATATTAATACAAAAAAAAAATTTGCATAGCCACAAAATGTAATTTTGGCAAAGTGCGACGTATCGATTTCAAGCACGCAACGGTAGTGACAGAAAACATAACGCTGCTAGCTATCCAGTGGTGTTACCCATTATAACCTGCTAACATGGATGACTCTGCTAACATGGGCGTCTCTGCTAACATGGACGTCTTTGCTAACATGGACGTTATCTACTAACATGGACGTCACTGCTAACATGGATGGCTCTGCTAACATTGACGTCTGTGCTAACTTGGACGTCACTGCTAAGATGGACGTCACTGCTAACATGGGCGTTTCTGCTAATGTGGAGGTATCTGCTAACATTAATGTCTCTGTTTTACATCAGAGCCTTTCCAAACTAAGAACAACATTGTGAACTGACATTGTTTTGTGGTTAGATAACGTTTGATAAAGATTTTAAAAAATCAGATAGGATATAAACCTGACATTGGAATATTATCGATATTTCTAAAAATTTTGAGAAGAATTATAACATCCTTTGATTAAACGGTAAGACCTAGATCGGTTTAACCGCTTGAAGTTTAATATAGAAACAACCCTAATATCAAAATATCAGCAGCATAAGAAACCTATACAAAGAATACATTATTACACAAATCTGGAATGGATTTGACCTCACTTTTTACTTTTACAATTTTTACTGTCATTTGTTATTGTTCTTTTCGAAACATTTGCTTTTGGGTAACGATTTTAAAAAGGCAAACTAAAGTCAGACCAATGGCGCGCCACTGCATATTCCCGCACTTCCTAGCACTGACACTAGGGGAATGACTGAAGAGGGGCCAATGTTACAAAATATCACATGCTAATTTCTTTTCATGTCTTAATTGCTTTTCTTTTGAAAGTTTTCAACGGGGGCAAGTTCTCTACCCTAGAGCATAACGCAGGACATTTGTTGGATGCTCGTTTCAATTTATCTCTTCTTGATTCTTTCAGATATACATATTTATAATGTGGGGATTCTAACAGTTCCCAAATTATGCCCCAGAGGCATGTCTCATGTCAGAGTGTATGTATTGGATGCATTTCTGATTGTGTTTCCTTATGTCTTTCAAAACCTACACATATCCATGTATAGACATTTCACCAGCTTCCATGTTGAGACTCCTTCGGCATGTCCCTACGCCAAGAACAAGACCAGGGTGTTAATTATAAACACCACTAATATGTTATAATTCTGGTGCTGATGATGATACATGTAAACTGTCACATCTTGAACTATAAAACGTAACACATGTTAACACCCCGCTCCCAAGTTAACAATTCAACGTTGCAACAACGATGCATCAAAGTTCCACTAAAGTTGTGGCGACGTTGTCATGTAACCTTGTGGCAACGTGATTTGGTGAACTTGCTGGAATGTTGCTAAAACGTTGTTGTTTAACTTCAAGAAAGAACCATTCCTACAAGATTCTAACAACATTCGAAACCTATAATGTAAAGTGAAGAATGAAGGCATATTGTGTTTCTAAAACCCATAGGAGCCAATGCTATCAAGAAAGTCAAAAACTTCAATTAAACATTACAAAAATGTAATCATTACCATCCATCTAGGAGGAGCAGAAAAAGCAGGACTTTCAAGAAGGCTGCCATTGTCACCATATCAGGTCAGCACCATTTTCATTTGGGACGAACTAAACGTCATCAGTTATTTGACCATGATCGATGTAGATTTAAAATACCAAAGTACATTAGTGCACAAATCAAGTAGGCATTGTACAAATTTGCGCACTTGAAAGGCAGTGGTGCGTGATTTAGTTCCAAGTAGCACATATAAAAATGCACAGTATATAATTTTGTTAAATGTTAAGATAAACTGAGTAGTAAGGATACATAAGTAAGAGAGACAAGTGGGTATGAAAAACCAAAACAATTATACGTATATTTTACCATCACTTTATTTTTATGTTGATTTTCCGGATTTTATTAAGATTAAAATTCAGAACTGGTGAATCTCATTTTAAGTTTAATTTGAGAACCTTGGTAAACTGAATAACCCCTAAAACCAAACTTTTATTTGGTTCTTGGGATTTCAGTCTTCTTTCAATTAAGTGCCTGGCCCATATGCAGGCATAGTCACACTGTGGTGAACTATGTACATGTGTGAGGGAAGGCTCTTTTTACAAGTTAAAACAGGTTGAAAGAATACACTGTGTCCATGCTAAGACATGGTGCCTCCAGCACAGAAGTGGGCCTTAAAGGTTTTCAGTGGATGACGCTGTAATGGCAAAGACAGATGCCCATGTGGAAGAAAGAACTCCTATGTGTGTCCAGACTCCACAGAACAATATGGTACCCTATATCTGTTAGCGTCACTCTGGTTGATGCTTCTGCTGGGATCAAGTATCCTGTTGTCAGTATTTCAACCAGCTGTTGATGATCTGGTACTTCATGGTGACCTTGCTCTGTTGATGATGGGTTTGCAAGTCTTCTCACTGGAGGTCCATCATCATGGTTGTGATGCTATTCATTTGTCACCATGACAAAACCTTGCTGTACACTTCTGGACTCTTTCAGATTTGGCTGCATTGATCTTGGAGTGTAGATCTCATACTGTGGAAGCATATTGAAGCTGTGGGTGTATGACTGTCTTGAGAGTTTCCACCTTAAGTTTGGGAGAGTTATTGGCCCTGAAAACCAATTATCTTATTTATTGCTTCCCAACATGAGTTCCTCTGTTTAAAGCCCTGTTTAGTAAATTATATTTAATGGTGCTCATGTTGCCCACATCACTAATATCTTCATGCAGTTTTAATTATTTTGTTATTGAGAACTTTTTTTTACATTTTAATGACTGTTTTATTTTTTATTTAAGCTGTTGATCTCTTATGTAGCTAAACAGACCTGCCAACCCTCATGATTTGGCGTGAATTTCATGACTCTCAATAGCGATTCACGGATTCACACCGCATGCAAAAAAATCATGAATTCTTGAATTCTCAATCATGAATAAAATAAATTTTATCTGGTTATGTGCTAGTCAAAATAGCAGCAGTGGTCACTCATACCCATAACAGTCCTGTATTGCTAGTCGCGATGTTAGTAGAACTATATCCAATTGTTGTTTGCCCTGTAGCAAGCATTGTGAAGTGTATAATCTATATTTAGAACAGAAGTTTTACAAATGTTCGTGAAGAAAACTGGGTCCCAACTGATTTTTTTTTAAAATGGCACATGTACAAACTCGTAGCTACTGTAATTTTTTTAAACAAACACCAAATGAAGACAGCTTTTTGGAGTGTAGGAATTTTTGAGATATTGAAAGATTAGCATGTATTGTAATTTGCTTGAGGTCATATTTTTCTGTGCATGTGCAGACACCACAAATCATTAATCATTCAACATTTCATCATATTGATTAACACTAATTCGTAATTAAGCTACACAACAGTTAAAATGTTTTCACCTCCATGGAAAAGATATGTATTCCACAAAAAGTGAAATATAGATTGGAGTACAGCACAAATTCACTTTGCATTCGGCCAACTAACATCGATGTACATTATGATTTTCATACAGTAGTGTGCTGCAAATTTTAGAATTGGGAATGTGTACAGAGGCTCATATTGTTGCTTATAATTTACCTGTCATACATGGACTACATAATAATATTGTTATATTAGTACATGTATGACAGATAAATTGTAATCAATGATACGAGTTCCTGTGGGCAAATGGCAGAATGATGTGAAAAAGCACACAGCTTGCAAAAAAGCACATAGATATTGGAAAAATTAAGAGCACCCAGCAGATTTCAGCTCTGGAGTACTTTAAGCCACCTACTCAAGTCCTGCAAGCTACCAATGCTGAAGCATTGGTTGTGAGTTTTCTTGTTGAACATAACCTGCCTTTCTCAGTTGGAGAACAGTGACAGTGAAAGAGTATTTTCTATTGAAGTAAAATAAGACAAACTTAATTGCCTCCTTAGGTGCTGAAAATTTGCAACAATTTTAGTCACCAAGGTTAAGCAGCAGGCAAGAAACCTGAACTGTTTTGAAATCAAATTTACCATAGACCAATTGAGAAAGTTCAAGTCTGTCACAGCATCATATTACGACAAATAGCGTGAAGTTTGTGTATTTCAGTAAATTGGCTGCAAATAAATTTGTACTTGTAATAATTGTAAATAATATGTTTTAGTTTTATTTGGGGATTTTCGTATAATGCAGTACTGACCATCAAAGTGGATGGAGCTACTGTTATGGTATAATTTTTCATTGTGTTCAAAATTTACTAATTTTTATCCCTATTTTCACTAATTGCTAGTCTGGAGGGTTGGCAGCTCTGGCTAAAGATAGCTCTCCCCCAATGAATAAATAGCCATATGATAAATTTTGAAAGGATAAAATTTGCACTTTAAAGAGTTATACAATTCTTCATGAAATTTCATAATATTCATACACATTCCTGTGTAACTGTGTATAAAATGAAATTTTAGTGTTGCCTCCTTATAAGTTTCAGGTAGGGAATATGCAGGTGCTGAGCATTATTTACCAATATATGTCAATTTTCCTTGCAGTGTGAAGATAGCACCAGGTGCAGTTGTCTGTGATGAGAGTGAAATTTTTGGAGATGTTACAATAGGTAAACAAGTCGAAGTACAACTTGGATGGCTTACCATCTCACATCTCCATGTTTATTATATATGTTTCCTAATTTGAAAGTTTATCAGAGTTATCAGGTTTAAGCTATTGTAGAAAATATTTGAAAACGTTGCCATAATTGAAACTTAAGTTTTAGTCACAGGAACTCTAGGGGAGGGAGTCAAGCAGCCAGTGTAACATGCTTCTTGCATACAGACAAGTAATAATTTTGACCCAGCTGTTTAGGATGAGATAGGTGATGGACAGATTGACAAATTGATGGGATCACAGTATCCTCAATAGTAAGTGTCAAAGTAGTGCCCACTCACTGACTACATGTTAGTCTTCCATGAAGCCAGGAGGTTGGCACTCTACTTTGTTGTCAATCAGTAATCTGGGCCTTATCACAAGGTGTAACACAAGAATAGAGGTATAATAAAATTGACATACAACATGATTTATATTGCAAACAAAAAACCCACATTCACTTGTAATAAAGGAGTTTCAGGACATATACTTTTTGTTTTGGTGTTGACTTCATTAATGGATTCTGTTATTGTACTTTAACTTTTTTCTCTTTACTGAAAAACTTTAATGCTAAAAGATCTTTCTATGATTTGGCCAAAAAAATAAAACTGTTTGTATGAATAAAAATAGGCTAAAATTTTGTGAAATAAAGGAACTACAATATATGAGTAATCAATACTATTTAACAAGCAACCTAGCTGAGCTCAAAACTTGTCAGTCAGCTAAAGTTTTTCTCTGCCTATCTTAAGGCATATGTATATTATCATTATTATGTCTGTTCCTTTGTTTCTGCACTATAACTACAGTTCTTCACCTGGTCAAAGATAACTCAAGTTCTTCACTAGGTGAGAGGAAAACAGTTGCTTCTACATAAATTCTACAGCACAAACCTGAACCAAACTTTGTGGATTGCTTCCATTTTGGGGTAAGAAAACAGTCTTTCGCTGTTAGGGTCAAAAGGTGAAATGTCAAGGTCACTGTAATTGAAAGAAGAAAATGGTTTCTAAACAAAGATATTAATTCTATCTCACAGATTTGGAAACAAATGCGTGGATGGTAGTAATGTAGAAGATATAAATGACTTCTCCAAAACTGGTGAATAGCACTTGACCAGACCTTACAGAAAGCCTGTTTGGTGGAGTTGTCTAAAGCGCTTTCCTTTGCTGATCACTGCGATCTCTCCTCTGCATGGGTTCAAGTCTTAGGCTTGGCTGATGTCAGTATATGAGAAAGCGTGCTGGTAGTTTCTTGTGGGTTGGTGGTTTTTAGTGAGGTATGCCTGGGTATTTCACCAGTTGCATTGGCTGCCATGTATAGCGTATTGTGTGCTGATAAATGGCATTAAACCCATAACCAACAACAAGAGAGAGCACCCTGGCATAAATACACTTTAGGTTTTTCAAATTATGCCAATCCACAATCAAACATGGCCACCATTAGTAAAACAATAGAAAAACCTTAAACTTAAAAAAAAAAACAAAAAAAAACCACTTGACAAAATTTTACAACATACTGACATAAAGGGCTTTCAAGTTTAAGCAGCTAATGCCATTCTGTTAACACATGTGGCCACAATGAGTAAATACTGGAAAACTTAAAATGTCTCCTCCAAAACTGCTGGACAGAATTTGATTGGATTTGATAGAAAGCATCTTGACAACTTTATTTTAAAAGAAACCACTGAACAGATTTTGACCAACTTTGAAATAAAGTGTCCTGGCTTATGAACTTTTCAGTACAAGACAAATATTAGTGATCTGCAGTCAGATGCAGATGAAGAGAGAAACTGTAGAAACCTTAAACCAGTTGTTTTCAACATGTAATTATTTAAACAGAAAGCATCCTGCTGACCAAGATTCCTTAGATGACTGATGTTGCATTATGGGTGAAGACAGAAAAACTGAAGAAACCTTAAACCAGTTGTTTTCAACATGTAATTATTTAAAGAGAAAGCATCCTGCTGACCAAGATAACTTAGATGACTGATGTTGCATTATGGGTGAAGACAGAAAAACTGTAGAAACCTTAAACCAGTTGTTTTCAACATGTAATTATTTAAAGAGAAAGCATCCTGCTGACCAAGATTCCTTAGATGACTGATGTTGCATTATCGGTGAAGACAGAAAAACTGTAGAAACTTCAAAACTATTGTTTTTCAAGATAAAAGTAAACAACAGCATTGGAAAAAAAACAACAGAAAGCATCCTGTTGACTGAGATTTCATAGACAGCTGCTTTTGTGTTGGCTTTTAGGCAGATGCCAGCCAGGTGAGCAGTGTTAGGCCCACATAGGCCTGTTGTTTATTTCTTGAGAACTTATCAGATCTCTTGTGAATTTCTACAATAATTGAACCAATAAGCTGTTATTGCATCTTGTTATAGTCCTTTTAAAAAATCAATATTTTTTCTGATTTCTTATGATGGTTTGTTAAACAGTGGAGACCTGAACTTGGCATTCAGAATTAAAGAGCTTTAAAGTCTAATCAGAAAATGAAAGGTTTATTGAGTTCAGCTTCTGGATATTTTCCCAGGATAGTGCATCAAACAGGTTTAATTTAGTCAGTTCTGGATAGGTCACTTGCATGAAACATTCAATTATTTTTATTCAAATGCAACTATTTCCAGAAAATGCAGCATAACATGTGCTGATATTTTTATATCTTGTGTACAAGTTAGTACCTATCATAAGCATGATAGTCCTGGTGTATCTGGACTTCATAAAAAATATATATATATATATATATATATATATATATATATATATATATATATATATATATATAAAACATGAAGGACATATACAAGGATATTAGTATAGTGATTTATGAAAATCTTCTTAAGAATCTAGTATTTGCACAGTTTTTCCTCAGTTGTTTATTCATTACTTGTGAATGTTAATGTTAATAATGTTTTTCTTAACTGTGAAATTTGTGCATTTTTATTTTTTGTTGCATATTTTAATTGTTGAACATAACAGGACCATACTTTCGATGATTTGACGAGAGCAGCCATGCGGATCACTCTTTTCAGCGAGTGTTGACCCCTAAAAATACATAGTGATATTTAGATATCAAATTTATATCATAATTTGTAGGAGTGGTTTTATGAATGGAAATATTATATATCAAGGTTTTTCTAGATTTTTATAAAGATCATAATAATCAGTATGCTGACTTTATTTCAATATTGAGAGTCCAGATATTATTTTTATTGAGTCTTTTAAAAAATTCAAACACATTTTTGGTCATATTTCTAAGAGTCAGTGACCCTTAATATAGGCATCAAAGAGAAATCATGTGATTTTTTTAAAATGTTTATTTGTTTTTTCTTTTCCAGCAACAAGAACTGTAATCCATCCAAAAGCCAAAATCATAGCTGAGGCCGGACCAATCATCATAGGAGAAAACAATATCATAGAGGAACTCACCCAGATTGTTAATAGGTACAGTTCACACAAGATATGACAGTAGTATCTTTACATACCAAAGAAGAGTCCATTTAATGTATGAGGGTGCTTTGCAACAGTATAGGCTGTAATGTTGTGTAATGTAAAGCACTGTATATAAAATACTGTTCTTAACCATCTTGGTAAAAAAAAGTCATGGGTATAAGGCATTAGCATTAAACAATATGTATATGCCCTCCATAAGGTAAGACATTATGTCATGATGTTACCTGTTAGTGAGTAACAGTTTGAAATTTTTCACACAGCATATTGACCAAGATTTTAAAGAGCTTATGTTGTGTTTATTAAGAATAGGAAAGTGAAAATGGCTATTTTTAAGATGTCGATGTTCCTCAGAGCTTGTCCAAAATGGTGGATTACTTTATTTTTCATCACACAGGTACTTCTGTTTCATGTAGCATTTAATGCGTGTACCGTATTTAATGTTATTTTTCGTACACGAAAAAAATAATTATTAATTTTGGTGTATGAAAAATTATATATAAAATAAATAATTATCATTTTGTGGTAATGATCATGTACAAAAAATAAAGGGATCATACCTGAACAAGGTCGACGAAACATACGACACTCGACAACCTAACGTACAAATGTACAAATTCTGTCTCATTCTGCTCTCAGCTCAAGAATCTGATAGTTGTTGTTATGAGAGAGAGAGAGAGAGAGAGAGAGAGAGAGAGAGAGAATAATCTTTATTGTTCAGGAATCATTTACCTGTCAGTTGTGTTATTCCTTACATAAACACTAAAAGGGCACTATTATATTCCATTGGCAATTAAAACCTGAATAAATAAATCGATTTTGTTGTACCGGTAATTATGGGATCCATTGTCAGTAGGCCACATGGCTATGCAGATGTAATATACATGCTAATTAAATATTCTTTGACCTTTAGCTTGGTCTTTTCCAGTAAATACTGGATTGAAGACCAGATTCACCTCAACAGATCAAATTAAGGAGGCTCTGCATAGGGAAATGAGGCTACCCATGGGGTGCTGAAATGCATACGACAAGCCCATTAGCTCAAGAACAATATTAATCTACTGATATTTGTGCTGAAGCCATTGAAAAAAATGGCAAATGAATTTAAGAGAGAGAAAACAACAAAGCAACGTGTATCAAAAAATATTTTTATATTATAAACACAACATGTTATTTTCAAGGATACAATTTGTGATCCAACGTTGGACGAATGCACAAAACTGGGCTTTTATAGTTTTTACTGCATTACTATATCAAAACAGTAAGATTAATTACCCAGTGGTCTGTGGTCTTCACTTCATCCTCTACTGAGATATTATTTTTACTGGATAAATAAACTCAAATGGCTTCAGAACTCATTTTCAGATGCGCGCGTTTCTTGGCTACAGACTGACGTAATAAAGAGCACTCATTAATGATGTTGTCCAGCTGTTAATGAATAGCGGTATATATTGTAATGACAACAACAAAACAGAAACATCAATCATTATATTTTCTCGCCGATACAAAAGACAAAGAAGGGCAATATGATGAATGCGAATAGATTCTCAGTTAACAAAACAGTTGCCCTTTCCAAGTAAGCTGAGCAAAGGGCTTTCTACACACTTATAATTGGTGAATATTTCTTTACCGGTAGTTGTTTGTTTTCTTTTTCATTATTAGATGCCTCAGTTACGCATTTACGCGAAGATATCAGATAATTGGGTTTGTGTTTCATTGAGGAAACAAATATTTATATTTCTCATGTGGGTTTATACCAAATATACTCGGCAAAGAATAAATTGGTCGTTTTGCGTATCTAAGTGATACATCGTTTTATGTAAGAAAAATAATAAGTTGACCCAAAACAATGTGAAGTTTTGTGTACGAAAAAATATGATAGCTTTAATTAATTATTATTTTATGGCTTGATGGTTATGAAAAATTAAAGGGTACGAAAAATATCATTAAATACAGTACTCATATTTGTCATGTGTTTGGCCCACTTTTTGGAAAGGCCATGTGTCACTTAACCCACTTATAGGCAAGCCTAGATGCAACACCGATATCTCTCCCAATGTTACAGGTACATCATGCCGATTTCATAGTTGAAAATTTAATGTCTCTATGCTCACTTTTAAAATCACTTGTCCAATTCAGCAAGAAGATGTTTAAATTGTAGTTGTCTGATTGCTTAGGGTTGTAGTCTGCCATCTACTCCCATAGGGTTGTAGTCTGCTATCTACTCCCATAAGGTTGTAGTCTGCTATCTACTCCCATAGGGTTGTAGTCTGCAGTAAATCATAGCTTCAGATCTATCATGAGATACAAAGTATGACAATTAGATAATTCTCCAAAATCAGAATAGGTATTCATTGGATACTTAAAATAAATACCCATTGTGGAAATTGTAAGTAATTATAAGTATCAGTACATAGACCATTCAAGGGGGTGACTTAGGCAAAATAGTCGCTTTTGGGTGTAAAACTGTCTCGCAATAACAGGACAGTGATGTTCATGTCACCCCGCATTGCTGGCTTTAAGGAAAGAGTATTTGAGAATGTGTTCAAGTGTTACTGAGTTGATGAAATCACACTGCTTTTTTTGTAGTTGGATTAACCAGTAACTGGACCAAAGGTCCACTCAGTCTTATCACTACTGGCCATCAGTACTGGACCAAAGGTCCACTCAGTCTTATCACTACTGGCCATCAGTAATTAGAAAATGTCAAATTAGGGCCATAATCAGCTGTTCCACTCCAGGCAAATCACAGCCTCATTGCTGTTCCACTCCAGGCAAATCACAGCCTCATTGCTGTTCCACTCCAGGCAAATCACAGCCTCATTGCAAAATCACAACTGACTATATCAGCATGAAGTATTCAGTACACACTTGAAAATAAAAACTACTTTTGAAATTATATATGCAGTAAGCATGAGTATATGTTTTTTTCTTCTGAATTAACTGAAAGATTGACTATTACTCAAGTTACATGACAGAAGGATAAAATGAGAGGTTGAACCAAACCTCATTTCCTGTTGAGACTGGTTCCCGGTGGTAATTTGTAATGAGAGTTTAACTTGTATATGTGGAGTAGACTAGGATAATATAATATCCAGTAACAGTTTGTACTTTCAGTCATAAACTTAACATAAATGAAAGGGGCCCCTATTGGCCGAGTGGTGTAAAGCACTTACCATTCCAGATCATTGCCATCTCACCTCTGTCTGTGTGGGTTCTAGTCTCAGGCTCAGCTAACGTGGGTACGTGAGAAAGCCTGCCAGTAGCTAACATGGGTACATAAGAAAGCCTGCCAGTAGCTTTCTCGTGGGTCATTGGTTCTTCCCGGGGTTTTCCAGGGTTCTTCCCCCACCAGTTATACTGGCCACCATGTATAGCCTATGTTGTGCTGAAAAATGGTGTTAAATCCTACAACAACAACAACAACAACAATAACATAAATGAAATAGGCAGTTTTCAATCTAGTGTATTAAAAGAAACGTATAAAAAGTTTTAAGACACAGCAATAGCAGCAGCAGCTAATAGAATTACTACCACCACTACTACTGCTTTAAACATTATTATTATCCATGCACTTTTTACTAAAAGACTTCCTATTATGTATTGTTTCTCCTAAATCCAATGTCCAATATGGCTGCCTCAATGACTGTTTTGAAATACTTGTTATTGCTAATCCCTCCTGAATGAAAAGTAATGCTGCCATGCTGTTATCACCAGAAGACTTCTTATGATGTTTAGTCCTGGGTCCAAATGAAAATGATATGGATCTGATATCCAATATTGCCACAACAGTGGCCATCTTAAAAATTTATTTATCACTTCTACTAACTAGATGGTCATATCATGGGGTTTTTACTGAACAACTTATTATGGTGTCTGGTAAGTGCCATTCAAACATTCAATATGCCTTCCAGTGTCCGTTTTGAAAATGTATCACTATTTTTCTGAAAGGAATAGTCATATCAGCTTGGGGTTTTGACTGAAAGACTTCTTATGATGTCTGGTTGGTCGCAAATGAAAATTTTGGCCATCTTGAAAATCTTGTCATCACATCTTCTCTTAGATTGCTGATCATATTGATAATGTGTTTTCACCAAAAGTCCTCTTTTGATGCCTAGTTGGTACTAAATAAAAGTGGCATTAGTCTGATATCAAATATCACCACCATGGCATCCATCTTGAAAATCTTGTTATCATTGCTCCTCTGTAATGGAAAATCATATCAACATGGGATTTCCACCAGAAGACTTCTTATGATGTATTTTGGTCCTAAATGAAAATGGTACCAAGCTGACATCCAATGTACAGCAGTGCAGATAATTTAAAAATCCTGTTATCGCTGAAGAATATCAAAGATGGTTTCAACACTCTGCAATTAAAGGAAGAAATGGTCTTATCTTGAATTCCTGCAAATTCTTTTTAGCCAGAAGAGCATCAGTCCATTTGAGAAACTTTTGTTTCATATATTTTTACTGATCCCAAATAGTCAATAAGAGCTTTCATGCTACTGTTGATTTACTGTTGATTTAAAGATGTTTTCCTTCTTTTTCCTCAGGACCACAGAGAAAGGTGGTAATCAAACTGTGATGATCATTGGAAATAACAATGTGTTTGAAGTTGGCAGTTGTATCCTTGATTTCTCATTTAGAAACAAATGTAGACCAATAACACAACTGTACAGTTCTCCCTCATTATAACACCACCATTGGGAGTCATAGACTATACTGCCTTTTATTTGGACTGCCATATAGTGAAGTACACTGTACATATAATTTTACTGCTATGTAATAAAATAGGATACTAGACCATGCTTGCCTTATAAATATAACCATTATAATGAAAGGCCTTATAGTGAAGGAGTGCTGTATTATTCAGCAAAGAATGCATGCTTATATATTTTACATCCTCTCATTCAGTTTGAATCGCTGTCTAATTCATCTGCAAATTGTATGATAAAACTGGTATCTCCATTGTTGTAGGCTATCCCATAATTGCTAAATTGATTCCTTGCATGAAATTCAGCTTCGGGTATAATTTTTTTTATACTGTTGTGTCAGTTGCAAGTTAAATTTAAAAAAGTTATAAATGAATACTCTCAGTGGCCCAAAAGATAACATGATGAGGTCATCTTTAAGGTGAAGAAAACAAAAAATCATTGTGTAAACTGCTAACCTTGATAGCAGGACAGTTAAGCTCAACACATACAGCGCCAAGGGATTGAACCTGAGTTTACAGAAATGCAGAGCTGCTGTAATACCCTCTGTTGCATATTTGGTAGTATGAGGTGCTGCTGCTCTTTAATGTGAAAGAAACAAGAGTACATGGAGGAAAAGACCAACCTTACATGTATCACAATTAACTTGTTCTAGACAAGTCTAGAGATTGAACCTGAAATAGTAGTGTTGCAAAGCAAGTATTTTAACACTATTCTGTCACACTATTTTCATTGGCATTGCTGTGAGATTTTTGTCATTATTCAGTTATGAAACATTCCTTAATTGAGCCATAGATGTGGAATCTTTGAAAATTGGGGATCATAATGTTATTGAAGCTAAAGGTAAGAATTGTATATGTTCAAGATTTTCTATGCACTCTTGTAATTTACTAAGAACATCCATTTTACCTGAAATTTTGTAAGGATTATGCTTTGTAACAGGTTTCAGTCTTCATCATTTAGAAAGCATTTTGAATGAATTTAAATGTAAAATGCAGTAGTATAATTGATGTTAATTTTAAGGGTATAACTAAAATACTGAAATTTATATTTCTCCTTTGAATGCATTTCACAAACAAATTAATGTTAGGAAAATAAAACCTCTGCCTCTGAATACATCTGTCCTGAAAAGTCAGGAAAATTTGACTTGTCTGTCTAATTTACCAAAAGACAAAAGGAAGAAACCCTTACATATTACCTCACCTTACCACCACTAGGTGGCTACCGATCAACTGGATGTTTTTACTGAGTTTCAACAAAGTACTGCAAGACCTAGTAAAATCCTTGAATATTTCTGCGATTTAAACACATATTTTTAGAGAGTCAGTACAATAGTTTTTTATGAATGTAATTGCTACATGTTACAATTATTCATTTTGATTTTTGATCAGTATTTATGAGATTTTTGGTGGTTGTGGAGTTTGTATATTCAGACATTGTATTCCAGCATGATATTATTGGTGCATGTTGGTAATTTCATAATCCATCACTGATCAAATGAATACAGTATTCAATATTGGCCATTCTAAATATTTTGTTAGCGCTACTCCTCATATACGGACAGTCATATCAACACAAGGTTTTCAGCAAAACATGTTTTATTGGGCCTAAATGGCCACCATGGCAGCTATCTTAAAAATCTGTCCAGGCAGATGGTCATATTGACATGGCATTTTCACCAGAAGACTTCTTATGATGTCTGGTTGGTCCAGTATGAAAATGGTGCCAGTCTGACATCCTGATAGTGTTTCATTTATCTTGAAAATCTTGTTATAGCTTCTCTTCCTGAATAGTATGTCATATTGACATGTCTTTTCACCAGAAGATGACTTATGGTGCCTAGTTCATCCCAAATGAAGATGGTGAGAATCTGACCAGTGGCCATCTTCAAAATTTTTTTATTACTTCTAGATTAATGGTCATATTGGCATCATGACATCATGACTTCATTGATCGCTAGGTGGACCAGAATGAAAATATTGCTGTTCTGCTATGCAGTATACCCTCCATAGCAAATATCTTGAAAATATTGTTATAGCTACTCCTTCTCAGTGGAAAGTTGTATTTGCATTATGATATTTGACTAGTTTCGGTGAAGTTTTTGCATTTAACTTATGACTACGTAAGTTTTTTGAATGCTATATATGTAGTATCCAATCTAGAATCATGAAACTTGGTAAGAGGATGCATCATAATGAACACTACTCCCACATTGCTGAAGTAGGTTATTATGGCCCATAATTTGTGCTTCATTGACTTGGTTTCATTTTTTGTGTTATATTCAGTTCTCATGAACTCCTCGTGCTAGGATTGTAAAATTGATGCTGATATGTAGCTCTGTTACTACCACATCACAACACAAGAAGCTGATTGTAACCTATATTTACACTTATGTTGGTTTTGGTTAAGTTAGTTAAGTTGTTGCCTTTATCTCTTGACCCTGGTTTTTTTTGTTATGCTGTATGCAAACTGTCCATCTATAATCATGAAACTAAATTAGGGTTGCATCTTGATAAAAACTATACCCCTGTTGAAAAAGAGGTTTCTTTGACCTATATTTCATGCTTCATTGACCTTTTGTAATATTGTGTTAAGTGTTATTTATTGCTTGCTAGTAATGTTAGAATTATGAAACTTGATAATTAAATGCATCCCTGTTACTACTAAATTCTTTCAAGCAAAGTAGGTCACAGTGATCTTATTCTGGAATAACATAGGTTATGCTCGTGACTACATAGATTCTTCCATGAAATATACAGCCTAGTCTACTTGGAAAGCACTTGAAACCAAAGAAGGTCACTGTGACATACATTTTATGCTTTACTAACCTTGGTTAAGCATTTGTTTAGTTCCTGACTACATAGATTTTCCACCTTCAGATATGTACCCCAATCACATTACATTAGGAATATTAGCCTGCTACCTTGCGAATCCAGCTCTACTAAAAGACTAAAGTTGTCTTATCCTGTCTATTTTTAGATAGACAAGGGGCAGTAACTCTTGCCCATTATCTTCTCTCAGTACCACCAGGTGTCACCAGTTTTTAGCTTCGCAATGTGGTGAGACGTACACAGTGCACTAGCTTCCGACAATCCGGTCCTTTTTTGTGTTCCTATGAACTCATCCAATGTTCTTTTTGCATTTATAGTGCGGATTTATCTATCTACTGCAGGTTTTATGCTTTATTTTACAATTTCTGCCAATATTTTCAGAGATTTGTCACTTGTCTGGACTTTGTCTTGTAGGACCACCATCCCACCATGCTATCATTGGCCTTACACAAGGTCATTACGGGTTAGCATACATTTGACTTTTCGCTTACTCCATCCGCCATTGAACTCTTGACAGCGAAATTCTGAAGTGCTGCTTGATAATTATGCTTAATTTATTCGTATTTCATGCAGTTTTGATAGATTTATGGTTTAATTATTAACCTAGCATGCAGCATAAGTTTTAAACAGGCCATAGATTTTGGATATGACACTTCACTGATCTGTTAGTTACGACAGTGTTTTTAGCGACCCAGTAAATTTCAACACATTACTAGTTTCTACTTTAGTTTCTGTGTCTTGTGTCATTTCAGCATATATCAATTAAACTTTCTACAGGCCACTTCAGAGCATGGAAGTTTACGATGACTCCTATTTTGTTTATGTTATATATACATGGTTACTGTTATCCAGCGTCAATAACATGTTGTTACAACAGTGTTTTGTTTCAGCAACCTAGTAATTTCAACATATTACCAGTTTCTACTTAGGTGTGTTTCTTGTATCAGAGCATGGTAGCCTACCATGACTCTGGTTCAGTTTCTAGTATCTACACATTATCCCTTTATTAGCTATGCATTGTGCTTAAGTTTAATATAGGACCATACATTTATTGTATGACATGTTTACGGGCCTGTTAGTTGCGGCATTGTTTTAGTGACTTAGTAATTTTAACCCATTACTAGTTTCTGCTGTAGTTTGTGTCTTTTGTGACATTTCCGCAGAATATTTAATCAATCTATATGCAGTTTCAAAGCATGGAATTCCGCCATGGCTCCTGCTTTGTTATTTTATGTATACGTTGTTTCTGATATACTGCGTCTATAATATGTAGTCTGGCCTGCCAAATTAAATGATTTATACTATTAGCTAGTTAGTCACACACTAATTTGCTAATCTATGCTTGTTTTCTCTCATCTGGTGTCATTTCAGGAGGAATGTTTACTACACACATTACATGTATGTGCACAAAGATCGCCCTGTTTGGCATAGAAGGGAAGGAGCTAAATTTGCAGTGTTTGGTTGGAAAACATGCACTGCTGTACTTAGGAAAGCTGCAGATGGGAAAGAGAGATGGTCGAGGTCACAGCAGGATACCTCTGACATCCTTAGTCTTCACCCCAAATCAGCCTGAGTTGCAAGCCTTGTGGGGGATGCTGGAATCTCCCCATGCCCACGCCGGCTAAAGTGCATTGCACAGAACCAACATATACCATTACATCCAGGGTCAGAGAGGATATAGGAGGGGACCATCTGTCACTGGATAAGATGCATCAATTGGTACAGCATTCGAAGATGCACTCTCATCAATCTGAGCAAAACATTAGGGGAATATTCCCCATTTTTAGGCAACACAGATGGGGTAAGCCTCCACATATGTCAGAGTATGGCCTTCAGGCCGGTAAGTTGGGGTGAATGGGATTAACGATTGATCAGCTGGACCCAGATAATAAGAATAATACTGACACAAGCCATCCAGCCGACACCTTCAGTCGCCCTGACATTACCAGCAGCCCAGCCGTCCCAGCATGGAGATCTCTTGGCCAGAATGGGCCAACTACACAATGTTTACGGGGATATTAGTGATAGATCCATCCGTCTAGCTGGGCAACTGGCAACATATTATTTCACTGGCGATTCTGATGAGAAATTTGCCTATTCAGCCACTGCTTTGGAGCAGCCAGCACAGGTGTGTGCCGGACCGACATATATGCAGTGACGGTGCTGGAAAGGCCGGTAGTGCAGCAATGCTGACAGTACGGGAAAGGCTGGAGATACCAGCAGTGCTAGAAAGGCTGGCAGTGCATGATGCAGACAGTGCAGGAAAGGCTGGCAGTGTGGCAATGCTGGCAGTGCTGTCTTTACCAGTGATGCTGGATATTAGAATATTCACAGCCTATACTCAAAGGAGAGCTCATGTCTTGCACAGATACGACCAAGCAGAGTCGTCAAGGCCACCCGGCATGACTTATGCTGAGCTTGAAGCTGAGCCAGATAAGCACCCAGCGCACAGTAAGGGTGATGAGTCATCAATAGTCACATGTGCTCCCACATCAACCCCTATCTTGCAATAGTACAGTGGCTGTAGAAAACCGATTTGAGCTCACTGGACCTCCCTGTTCCCTCAGAAGGGGGGGGGGGCTGATCCAGGTCAGTTGGAGGGGACTCAGGTTTCGTTCATTAACAGTCATCTCGCCCCTCCACAAGATACACCATCAGATCGGGAGATGGATGCCTTTTGATAACAGGATACGATCGCTCATAAAAGGTGTGGAAGCTTGTGCTAAGGACACATTCCCCAATGAGTTACTCGAGACTTGCTTTTGGCAGCAAGTGGAGGCCAATCTTCGACTGGAGTCTCTTCACCCTATTCAAGACAGGGAAGGCGATGTCATTCTGCCTGTCTGTCAGACAGGGCGAGTATGCTGTTAGTCTTGATCTGACATATATATTTCCATGTCCCTATCCACTCCGTCTATTGATAGTTTCAACGTTTACCACCACACTGTTATCAACCCACCATTCTTCCCTTCAGCCCTCATCAACCCCTGGGCTTTCACTCACACTAGGGATTCCACCATCTCCCTGTTCCAGGCGTTGTCATCTAGATCGACAGCAGCGTACATGGTAAGTTCTATCCTACTCCAAAGTGAAATGATCTCCCTTCTCTGCTAGATCATCCAGGCCTTTTCATGAACTGGAAAGTCAGACCTCCATACATCCCAGAATTTCGTCCATTTGGGCATGGACTTGTTAACCAACTGGTGCGTCCCCTTATGTTCGTGCTCCCAGAATTGTAAAACTCGTCAAGTCCATTTCCACCAAGACTTGGATTTCATTTGGAGTTTTTGCAACTCCTCGGCTATTATATGACAGTGGGCTTGGCTGTCTCATTATGCAGGCCTTGCCAGCACATTGCCACCCCATTTTAGGTCCATTTAATCAAGCAGTCATGATCACACCTGAAATTTGATCATTCCCATGTCAGTGGGGCAGTCCAGGCTGGCTGACCATTGGAAACCGGCTAAAGAACCCCAGGCGAAATAAAGTACCACCTCCAGTGCATTGGTGGGAGTACCCTTCTGTTGCTGACTTTCACTACTGTTAGCAACACCTGGGGAGTGGCCTGTATGCATCAGTATCCTAGAAAGGAAGGCTGTCATCAGTACCTTTCATTTCTGTAAAGATTGATCCTGGGCTGATCGATCTGACAATGCTGTGGTGGTGACCTATATCCTCAAACAGGAAGGTACCAGACCACTTGTCCGGTGTTCTGATTTGGCATTTTCTACATGAGTACAACAATCTCCATATCAGCATACAATTCAGACACCTTCTGGTTGCATCAATGGCTTCACCAAGAATCAATCCAGAATGGGTCATGTCCTGCACACGGAATGGCCCCTCCATCAATTGGTCTCACTTGGATTCACACACTTCTAGGGCATCCGATGATCAACTGCTTGGCAACGAGATGGAATCAACAGCTACCCACATTTGTCTCCCCAGTTCCAGACACAGCAGCATGGGCCGTGAGATGCACTATCAGCCATCTGGTAGGGGTTGTGTGTTTCTGTTGCCCCTCCTACAGTGCTACAATTACGGAGTCAGATTGGCAAGATGACCTGATTGTCCCTCTTCAAGGGCATAAGCCCTGTATCACTGATTATTTTTCCCAACCATAATACACCCAGGAAAATTCCGGCCAGCCTGAATCGACTGCCCTCTTATTCTACATGCTTGGCTTTTACCAGGACATCCTTGCAAGTCAGGCAATTCAAACCTTCATTTGTGGAGAGAATCTCGAGAGTAACCATTTATATCGCCTATCTGTGTGCCTCTATCCCTCAACTGACTGACTTTCTCTGGCTCTGTTCTTGGAAGAGAAACAGTCGGACCCCAACCGCTACCAAAGACTACTGCCCTTTGATATTGGACACATTCTGGCAGCATGACAACATGTTTGGGTGGGATAGAGACCTATCAGATCTGTTAGACAATATTGGTCTCCTTGACCAATATCCCTTTTTTGTCTCCAAAGGGATCCAATTGGGTTTTTTTAACATGGCTTGATTCGAACCCCGTTGAGCTTTAAGCCTACACATTGCTAAAGTCACTATCATACAGACCCTGTTTACTGATAGCTTTAGCTTCAGCATGCAGTGTAAGAGGGCTGCATCCCCCTTTATGTTCACTAGAATTCTCTTCAGTTCAGATCAGAGGGTTTGGTGGTTCTCATGATACCATTGGGATTTGTAGCCCAGAACAGATTACTATCTGTTGGTAGTCAACCAGTATCCCTGCTCTCTTTCTTCCATAGCCAGGTAGAGAACAGCAGCCATTCAAGATTCTGTTCGTGCTGTCATGGATCTATGACCTCGGGCACATTCCGACATCATGGCAGATGTGGCATTTGGGCATGATAAAGATCTCTCAGATCTTTTAGACAATTTGATCTTCAGCAAGTAAAATCCATAACATTGTTTCCAAATGGAATTTGTGTTGAGCTCTAACTTGGCTCAACTCAAGCAAGTTTAAACCTCTCACTCATGCTTCGCTGAGGTTCCTATCATATAGGACATACATCCTTATAGCTTTAGCTTTGGCATGCAGGGTCAGTGAGCTACATGCCTTTTCATACAACATGAACTATCTTCTGTTTAGTTTGGATCATTTGGTAGTCCTCCTTACAGGTCTAGTTGCCAAGAATCAGTTGCCATTGGAAACCGACAAGTCGTCATTTGTCCTCTTTTCCATAGATAAGCCAAGAGCAGCAGCCATGCAAGATCCTATCTGCGCCCTTAAGCACTACTTGAGATGCACAGAGACAAGCCATGGCATGAGTAACATCTCTTCTCAGTAGCTTACTGCTCCCAAGTTTTGAGCAATCTCTGTGAGACAGAACATAGGATATCATGCTTCACGCCCGTTATTCCTGGCTGAAGGGGGTCATATACTTGGTGTTCTCTGACGTCACACCAGATCAGAGTAGCCTCATATCATTTCCCTCAAGCACTACTTGAGACACACAGAGACAAGTTGTGGCACGTGCAAATGTCTCTTCCTCCCAGTCAGGGCCGGAAAACAAGACATCACCCCTCAAGCCCTTGCTTTGTGGCTGAAGTGGGTTATATGCTTGGTGTACTGCGAGATCTCTCAAGTCACCTCATGAGGATTACAGCTTATGAGATTAGAGCCATTTCTGTGAGCCTCGCTTTCGAATGCAGTGTTTTGATCTGAGACATTAAAGAAGCTGTTGGCTGGCACGCTGAGTCAACCTGCTTGAGTTTTTACCTCAGAGATTTAGCATCGCAGAGACAAATATTGGATCTGGTAGGGCTATTGGCAGTAGCACAGACAGCCACCAAACCCAACTAGACCAATCAACACAGCCTATTAGCTTCACAGGATTCAGCAGTGAAAATATTGGTAGGTGAGAAGATCTCAACTTCATCTTCTCAGTCATATATATGAGTCCCAGATCAAGGGGTCTTGGGATGTGTTGCATGGGTCATTTGGAGAACGGGTTATTTTTCGTATGGGGAATCCAGCCACTCATCTCCAGAAGGATATGAGGTAGAGGCCGATGCTCATTATCCCTTCCTCCTATTACTTATTCTCCTAATGTAATGTAATTGGGGAATGTATTCGAAGGAGAAAGCAAATTTTTTAAGTAAATTATGTTTCCCTGAGAATACTTACCCAATCACATTAACTTAAAAACCTTCCCAACCACCCTGCCATGCGAGCATCCATGTTAATGTCTCGCTCAGCTAAAAACTGGCGACACCTGGTGGTATCAAGGGGAGGTAATGGGCAAGAGTTGCTGCCCTTTGTTTATAAATGGGCAGGATAAGACGATTTTTGTCTTTTAATAGGGCTGGATTTGTGAGATAGCAGGCAAATATTCCTAATGTAACGTGATTGGGTAAGTATTCTCAGAGAAACATAATTTACTTAAAAAATTTGCTTTCCACAAGGAATATCCTTTCTAACCATGAAGTCAGAATGAATATGTTTATTCAGTGGTTAACTTTCCATATTATTGACTCTATAATTATGTATTTTGTTATATGTTGCCCTCCAGAGGTTAACTGTGTATTGTACGTGTGAATGAGGATAGGAATTAGATGAGTGGACTGGATGCATTTAATATGAAGCATGAGCTATAGTGGCTAATCAGGGTAATCACAGATATGTGAATCGTGATTCTAATAATGGTCTTAGTGGCAGTCACTCCAGGGTTATATGAAGTATGTGACCTTCATCATGCAAAATCTGGCTTTCAGGGGTGGACATTGATAATGGCTTCTGAAGCAGATATTTAGGACAATGATTTTGTAAAAAAGAATAATCTGTTTTTTTATTGCATCATTATATTTCCTCAGCTTTGATATCATACAAAAGTACATTCTTTTTTAATCTTTTATGTCCTTTATGCCCTATTGCAGGGGTAAACATTTCACTCTCAGAATCATTTTAGTCTGAATTGATTTTGATAATTAATGTTTATAATCACTACTGGAGACAAGTAATTATTGTTTACAATCTGGTTTGTTTTAATAAAACTAGTCTTAAATCAGAGATTTGTTTTAATAAAATTAGTCTTAAATCAGAGATATGAAGAGAGATTATATTTTTGTTTTTAGCCCATGTAGGGAGACAGGTGGAACTGACATCAGGCTGTATCATTGGAGCAGCATGTTCCATCACCAGCAGTGAAGTTATGCAGGAGAATACTGTCATTTATGGAGCAGACTGCAGTCGGCGAGTCCAGAGGGAAAAGCCACCTGTAAGGAGTATATTCAACAGTGTTACAATGGAATAAAGTTTGTCAAGCCTGCTTTGGCAAAATCTCAGCATAGCAGACACTGGATCATCCATGTCTGTGTCAACCCATACATACATCCACACCTTAGATTAACCTCAGTGTTAAAGTTTCTTATTTCATTCCACTTGCTTTGGATTTGGTATAAAGCTTCAGTATGCACTTATCTTTATGTAGCTAAATAAATGATCTTTTTATTGAAACTTGAAGGTGGGCGGCTTCTTGTATTAAGCTATGACCTTGTTGAAGATAGAATGGCTGTCTTTGACAGAAATCTCAGCTTTGCAATTTCATGTGAGACGGAGCCTTATTTATCTAGCTTTCAACAGTTTAGCTTATTGAAAGTCCAAGATGGATGTATTACAAACACTTTCTGACCTGCCAAATGTTTGCACATCCAATGCTTCAGATAAGCAGCTCTTCATAGTGGCCAGTTTGGGTGTGCCTAATAAAGTTCATGGAAAAGGATTAGTGTACATTGTTTATGTATAAATTGGCCTTGAATGTTGCTGTTAATGTCATCCTTACAAAGAGGAAAAAATACACAAATTGATTTTAAAAAAGGAAATATTTAAAACATTTTGACAGTCTAAAAATAAGGATGTAGTAGGTGGGTTTTTTTCACTTTCTTTGAGGATAATATTAAGTTGATTCAGTCAGAGTGTTGGAAAAATCTGCAATACTTAGATATTGTTATATTCATTTGTTTATTTTTGTTATTCCACCTAAACTACTTTGATGAAAGTCATGCAATTTTGCATACAGTTTCAAAGTGAGGTTTAGTTCGTCTTCTGTCCCTCAGATATCCGATATGTCTCCTCAGGCAGTGAGCTTAAAAATCTTGTTATTACTCCTCCTTAAAAATCAATGGTCAAATCGATAGGATATTTTAATCACAAAATGTCTTTTGAGATGTAGATGGTTCTAAATAATAATAGTGCTTTTTCTTATCTCCAACTTGGCCACCATCTTGAAAATTTTCTTATTGCTATTCCATAAAAGTCAGAGTAATATATTCTCCAGAAAATTCTGTTGATAATGTAGATGATCCTATATAAAAATGGCAATGATTGGGCATCCAACTTGGCCACCATTTTGAAAATCTTATTGTTCCTCCTTAAAAATCAATAGTCAGATCAGTATGGGGTCTTCTCCAGAAAACTTATTTTGATATGTAGATGGTTCTAGATAAACATGGTACTGATTTAACCTCCAACTTGGCCACCATCTTGAAAAGCTTGGTATTGCTACTTATTCTGATTGGATGGTTGTATTGACATGGGGAGCTGTTTCATTTTAACATGTCCAAGGAAAGCAGTTTTTAGAAAAGATAAATGCCAAGGTGGTGGTGGTGGTGGATCATACAGATATGAGTAATATGTACATATAAGGTAAAAAGGGCAAAACTGATTTTAAAATATTTTAGGTTTATTTAAATCTTTCTGAAATGAAATTTATCAGCAGTGATCTTAGGACTCGTGTTTTATTTAGTTAAATTGTTTTCACTTTTCTTTATAAACTGTCTGATGACATATTGTACTTTTTGCTGTAACGTTTTTTTTTTATAAATATACCACTTTCAAAATAAATCATAGCCATTACGTTAAACTCCTATGTCTACCTAGCTGTCGCAGAAAAGTGTTTACAAAGGATGTGAGCTTGTCACGTGATCAATTTGTTTTAGTCTGGGATGCTTTCACATACATCTTGTAATAATAACAGAGACTTAATTATGGCTTATTATCATTTTTACTATATGGTGACTGGATGGCAAGCTGACTTCAGATGAACAAAACTATGCTTCTCAGCTGGCACCTTGATAATTATTGGTGGTAATAATAGCCTGTAATTATTAAAAGTGACAAAGTCTGACATCAAAGGAACACACAGAAGTAAGGATCACCAGATTATCAACCTCATTGCATTAATTAAATTTGGTTACTTTATCAGGTGTTTAATTTAGCAAGCAACAAATATTCTTGGATCTCCGTCTGTAAACATCAATTGGTGTATGCTTTTGAGGGGTAAATTTGACATGTTTACACTAAAATAATGGCTTTATTAGAGGGGTGGTAGCCTAGTAGGTAGGTTACATTTGAACACAAACTCATCAGTGTCAAGTGATTGTGGTCATAAAAAACAGATTACCAATGGTCAGGGTGGACATTCAATAGGGAGACCACTGTGCTAAAATTACTCAAAAAGTTCACATGAAAATAACAAAGATTTTGAAATTGCATCTATGGGTGACTACTCTATGTTGAAAGTGTCTTCCCTGTGTCGCAAGTATGTTTTACTGGAACAGTTCTTATGATATGTAAATAGTCCTTTAATGGTGTTGACTGAATCCCTATCATGGCCACTGCAGTGATCATCTTGAAAATCTTACAGCTAATGGAGGGTTGACATGCAGGTTTCATGAACAACATTTGTTTTATATGTAGCTGGTCCTAAATGACATTAAATTTGTGTCGATCTAACTTGCAGCATGTTGCCATCTTGAAAATCTCGAAATTTGCTGCTTCTCCTGAATGGATTTCTTATCATCATGGGATTTCCATGAAAAACATATAGTTCATCCTAGCCTAAATGAAAGTAGTGCCAGTCTGAACTCAAGCATAGCCACTGTGGTGGTCAGCTTGAAAATCTTGTTAAATTTACTTCTTCAGAACAGATGGTTAAGATGGTTTGGTTTTTACTGAAAAACTTCATGTGATTTCCTGTCGGTCCAAAATGAAAATTGTGTTGATCTGACTTCCAAAATAGCCAACCTTATGGTCATCTTGGAACTCTTGTTGTGCCAACCTCCTGAAGGGATGGTCATATCAACATGAGGTTTCCACTAAAGATCTTGTGTTAAATAGTGTAACATGGATCTTTTACTAAATGACTTCGTTCTATTTGTATTAAGGTCTTGTTTGAAAATGGTGTTGATCTGACCGTATTGGCAGCAACAGAGACCATATTAAAAATCTTGTTGCTACTTCTTCTCAACCAATGATTTGTATTGACATGGTGTTTCTACTGAATAATTTTCTAATGGAATTGGCCCAAAGTGAAAATAGTGTTGATCTATGCTCATAAAATGGCTGCTTCAGTCATCATCTTGAAAATCTTGTTATTACTTCTCCTTCTTATAAAAGATAGTAATGTCAGCATGGAGTTTTCACCTGAACACTTCTTGCAGTAAGTAGTTGGTTCTTATTAAAATGGTGCTGATACAACTTCACAATAATGTCATCAAATGGGATGTCATAAAAATGTTGTTGCTACTCCTCCTGATTGGATGGTTGTATTGGCATATGGTTTTCAATAATATTTCTTATTGTAATTGGTTTTATATTAAAATGATGCTGATGCAACCTTGGCAACCATTTTGAAAATCTTATGGCTACTTCTTCTAATTGGATGGTTGTATCTGCATTGGGGTTTCACTTAAACACTAACAATATGTAGCAGGTCCAGTATAAAAAGTATTTGAACTTCAACATGGCAACCATTGTGGCCATCTAACATTTATATTATTACTACTGCACTGACATGGGTTTCACTGAAACACTTCATGTAATGTGTAATTGGTCCTGAATGAAGGGGGGGGGGCCATGATCGCTTAGTTGGTAGAGTGTCAGATTTGTAATCCAAAGGTTGTAAGTTCAGTACCTAACCAGGTCAGCCTCAATGTATTGCAGGTGTTTGTCTTTGAGAAAGGCATTTAATTCCCATTTCTTTGGTATGCTGTAGCCAAACATGCATTGAAAAGTACCATTAAAAAATAAACTAATCAGCTAGTCTGAATAAATGTGGTACAGATCTCGCCACCAGCATATTGTAAATGAGTTTGAAAACCAGACCTGCTTCACCTTGGGATCAAATTAGAGCCATGGCTTGAAATGTATAATTCACTGTGCTTATCAACACAGTGATACAAAATGGGTTTTGACTTGACTTTATATTTAGTTCTTTTTCAAATAAACAAGTCTGTAGTCAATATTCTGACACTGATTTCAAGTTCAAAGGTCATAACTCAGGTTTTTACCTGTAATGGCTTGTGAGCATGATAACTCAGTTAAATAAAAATGGAGTTTTTAATCCAACCCACTTTGTGGATATATCCAAAGAGTACCTCGAATAATGCCATTTCCAACATTTAGATTTTTTGGTTTTTTAAATTATTAATTATATCTTGAAGGTCAGAGATAAGTTCAGTGAATTTTTATCCATAATATGAGGTTTGATGTTTAAGATTATGACAAAGATTTTTGTACTGCACTTATATTGTGATAATGTTAACTGATATGTGTAAGGCAGTAGTTTTTTTGATCTTTTTTGTTGTCCTCTTGCCATCTAAGTTTATGTTCATTTGTTTGTTCATTACACTCTTAATATTTTTTTGCTTCCTCATTATCTCAGACTCTGTTTCACTTTCATTTATGAAAATTGGGGTGTGAATGCATGTCAGGAAGAGTAACTGAACCATACCAGAACTAACTCACTCTGACCTAATTTACACACTTAGTGACTTTTCTAGTTTTGCTGTCGATTTATTACACCATCAAGGTATTGGAGTCTATTTCACATACACATGAAAATTGGAATGTATATAAATGTTGATGAATGTAACTGAACCATACCAAAACTAGGTCAGTTTGACATAATTTGCCTGCTTGATTTCAGTGTTCTCATGGTCATGGAAACAAATTTTTGTCATGTAAAGTCATAGAAAAAAGGGGGCAAAAATTGAGAATCCCTATACTTGCTTGTCAGTCTGTAGTGTTAAAGTGGGTGGGTGGATTGAATGTCTGAGGGAAGTAAACATTGAGGAATTTTAGTGATGGAAAACTGTAAATTTGTGGTGGTGAAGTCATGGAAAAATGTCAGATTTGTGTAAGATCCCTGTAGTTGACTTTTGCATTTTCAGCTGTTAGGACTGCCCCAGTGGCCTAGTGGTTAGAGCATCCACCACGGATGTGGGAGGTTGTGGGTTCGAACCCCGGCCAAGTCATACCAAAGACTTATAAAAATGGTACTAACAGCTGCCTCGCTAGGTGCTCAGCATTAAGAGGTTAGTGTTCGGACTGGTCAGCCTGGTGTCAGGATTATGTGACTGGGTGGGACATCATGCTACATGTCTGCGGCATGATGCCCCAGTGATAGACATCACTATAAACTGCCACACTGCAGACATCATAGAGATATGACTGAAAAATTGTTAAAGCTATGTTAAAAAATCCAAATCACAAATTACAAATCACACCCTCAAGGTCATGGAATTTATTTCCCCCACATTCATGAAATTTGGCATTTAGATGAATCATGATGAAAGTAATTCATCCATGCAAAAAATTAGGTCAAGTGTGATGTAATTTGCACTCTTGAGTTACTTTTGTATTTTCTTGTCTGTAATACTCTAAATATCTTGGATCCTGTTGCATCTATACTCCTGAGAATTGTTATGCAGATACAGTTTGATAAAATACATAAACCACACCAAAACTTGGTCAGGTTGACCCAGTTTTCATGCTCAATTGCCATTTGTAGTTTCAGCTTTCTGTGTGTTACACTGTCAATATCTTGGACCTTTTTTCACCAGAAATCATGAAAATTGGTAAGCATCTGAGAGAAAGTAACTTAATCATGCCATGAATAGTTTCAGTTTAACCTAAATTTACACTTGAGTGCATTTTGAATTTTGAGCAATTCTTTCAGTCCTCATTCAATATGTTGGACCCAATTTCACCTGCACTCTTGAAATTTGGATGTGGAGACATCTCAAGGAGGGTAACTCGACCATACTGAAAAAGGTCTCAGACAGATCTATCCTATTTGAATTGGTTAAGTTCTTATGGCAAAGCAATACAGGTAGGCTATTTAGTGCCAAGAAAACCAGAGTAAAGTGCTTTGCTCAAGGATACACCATGTTAGCCAGACTGGACTGATATGATAACAGGAGTCAAACCTGCACCCTTATGGTTGCAAGTCCAGCACATGAATCACAAGTCACTGCATCCCACTGTAACCTGATTTTTTTCATGCTTGAATGACTCTTGTATTTTCAGGTATCTGTTCATTATACCTTCAATATCTTGAACCCCAATTCACCTACACTGATGAAAACTAATATATGGGGGTGCATATAAAGGAGAGTAACTTAGTCTTGCAAAAGTAGGTCACTCTGACCTCAGTTTTAGGTTTGAGTGACTCTGGTATTTGTCATCCACTCTAAATGTGCTCCTGTTAGCAGGGGATTCAAGTTTACCAGCAAATACCTTTTTAACAATGCATTTACTTTGTTGCAAGTGGATTATACTGTGGGTCACTTTTATTCATGGTGTACAAATTTGTTAAGATTTTGTGTTTATTGCAAACTAGAAATTTCAATTCAGAGTTAAATTTCTTGGCTCAGTGTTTCCCTTTGCACACATTGGTGCATCAGAGATGCACATTGGAGATATCTGATGCACATATTTTGTTGCCGTGCATATTTTTGATGCAAAGGATTCGCATAATGCAATCAGGATTTATTCAGTATCCAATGCAATGGATGAGGGATGGCAGCTTGTATACTTTGAGCATAGGAATTGTTATGATGGAGTAGCTTCCCCTAATCTCACAAGCTCTCACGTGATTTCCATTGAGGTCAGCCACATGTTATCCAGACAAACTAACCTCATTGCTTGTTGGACTAGAAAATGATTTCCAGATGAAAACAGCATGCACTCAGAATCACTAGCGAAGTAAGTGAAAAAAGCAGAACACAGCAGAGTAACCATGGATCGTGTCTTTATTGAAAAATGGAGAAAATAATTTCCTTGACTGGAATACGGCATATCCATTGGGATTACCAGTGTGACTTGTGATCACATGATTGCGAAGGCTGCAAAGTGAATAATCCTTTTGTGACAGGGTTTAAGAATTTTTAAAAATCTGCTCCTGTTCACTACAAGATACCTGGAGAACACATTATCACCTAAGGCATTCTTTCACAACAAAGAAATCAGTAAGTTTGCAGAGACAAATATGTTATTTGGATTACAAAGTTTGGGGGTCATTGTAGTTTTTGTTGGTTTGTAACTTTGCTGTATAAAGAAATAGATTTAAAAAATTAAGTGTAACTTACTGAAAAGAAGATGAATCATTAGTCTCTTTGATTTTTGTATAAATTTGTTCTAGGATGAAGGACAATAAAACTGATGAAAGTACACAATTTATGACTGGCAAAAAATTAACTGCCATTTGGTTAAAAAGATTTATTTGGATTTTAGTATTGGCTTCTTTAAGTTATATATAATGTGTTGGTTTATAATATTGCTCCAAACGGATGAAGCAGACTGTTAAAAGTATGACCATAAACTAAAAGGAAAATGAACTAATAAACTTACTCTATGAATGGACAATGCATTGTTTGTTAATTGTGTGTGTTTGTTTATTTGTAATTTTGAGAGAGAGAGAGAGAGAGAGAGAGAATGTAGTGCAAGTTGCAATTTCCTATTTCAAGCTGAAAAAGTATGAGTTAGATGAAAATTTGTCCGTACATTCTTGACCCCCACATTATTTACTTGACCGTCGGTTCTGACACCAAGGTTTTTTGTTTTTTTTACCCTCAATTTTGCACCCCTGGGGGGATACACTGTGGCTGTAAGTGCCATTTCTGTCAGAGGCATGATGTTTTGGCTAACCAAAATAATGAAGCCCTCAAAAGTAGATGAATTGACAGTATTTGAGGGCCTGGAAAATAATTTTTAGCGTGGAAGAATTTCTTTCCAAAGTCGGGTTTGCTGTCTGCTCCTCTGTTGCTGAGAATAGTTTGTGTTTATAATAATGTCACTTTCTCTATATAGCTCTTTTGGTCTTAAGAGTCAGTCAAGCTTTGTAAAGGGGCATAATTCAAATTCTACTCCTAATAGGAAATTATTACAGTTTTTATCTTTCTTGATATATTTGACTGCTTCAGTGTAGTACTTAAACGATATATAATCATATCAGTAGAAATGTTCATCAACAGGTATTTTCTATCAAAACATTTTAATGAATGTTTTGATTAATTCTCTGTTAATAAATAAGAGAGGAAAATATTCAAAGTATTTATAATTTAGATACACACACACTATATATATATATATATATATATATATGTATATATATATATATATATATATATATATTTATATATATCCTTAATACTTTGATTTATGTATATTCTAGGCCCAGGCTTTACAGATTGACTTTCTTACCAAGATTTTGCCCAATTATCACTACCTGAAGAAACCTTCCAAGGCTGCTACTCCACAGAGGACCTGATCTTCATGTCCAACTTAAATTTGGGTATGTGTCATTCACTGTCACTGATTCTTTGTAGCCATTCATTTAGAACATTTAGAAAGGCATAAATAATAGTCCAAATTGTATTGCTACACCAATTTCATTCTTTACATATGCCCTTCATATTTCAGCATTTAAAAACAAGCATGCATTATTTAAAGTTCAGATCATCAAGATTTTTATTTATGTTAGGCACTAACTTGGATACAACCAGAGATCCTAAAACCACTGGATTTGTCAGACGTATCTGGTAAATCAAAGGTTTTGACTGACATACTATGAGCAACAAGACATCAGTCATAGGAGCTCTCAAATATCCTTATATCAATTTGTCTTTGATTTATTTATACATTTAACAGATAAATAAACACCTTAATGAAATAAAACTCAGAGATCACTAGATCTAGTTTGCAGATTGTTTCTGTGTCAGAAAGTCAATAAAGATATTGCTGACTGAGTAAAAATATGGTGGCTAGGTTTAATTTACAGTTGTTGTTTTCTCCGACAGTAGAGGTGTCATTGATTAAGCCTGTTTCATCAGTATATTTTCCCAATGTTTAAACACTCTATATCAACAAAACACAAGACAAAAGCTAAGTCAAATCTTATCTCCTGGACTTGTCAAAAACCCTTTAACTGAACTATTGCCCCCAAATCAGTACTGATAGACATTATGCTGTGGTTAGAGTCAAGATGTGTCAGCACATGCCATCATGAGATGTGAAGCCCAGGCCCAAATTAAGGAAGAAGATACTGGCTGCAGCAACTTTTACTACCATCCTCCAAGACTCATTAGGGGACCTGATCCAGTAAAATGCATGCTAATTAGGTGTGACATATTTTTGAGGTAGCAAATCATCTTTTCATCAGTTATTAGTTACTTTTTGAAAACAGAAGGATTTTTCACTGTTTTGGGTGAAATTCTATTAGTTTTCTCAACAATAAAATTAATTTGATAAATAATTACTTTTGGAAGAAACCAGTTAATCATGGAAAGATAATACTAAAGCAGCAGCAATCCAAAACTGATACTGACACATTTTCCTGTACAGTTAATAATTAGATATATCAGTGTTTTCTCTTTTGTCACAACTTTTAATATCTCTGTTGAAAATTTTTCTGTTAAATTTCACAAATACATGCTTACCACATAATATTTGGAGAAAAATATCTGGCAATAGAATTTCAACTTAAAATTAGGATATTTTGTATTATCTGGAAATAGTTGCATTAGAATGAAATGACTGATTTTGTTTGTGCAAATGACCTTTGTGATACTGACTAAGACAACCTACTCAAGTCCTGCATGCTACCAATGCTGAAGCATTGTTTGTGAGCTTTCTTGTTAAACATAACCTGTCTTTCTCAGTTGGAGATCAGCAACAGTAACAGTGAAAAATTATATCCTATTGACAGTGAAAAATTATATCCTATTGTGAGTAAAAATAAGAAAAACTTTAGTGCCTCCTTAGGTGCTGAAAATTTGCAACAGTTTTAGTCAACAAAATTAACCAGCAGGCAAGATGCCTGAACTGTTTTGAAAACAAATTTACCATAGTCTGATTGAGGAACTTCAAGACTGCCACAGCATCATATCATGACAAATAGCGTGAAGTTTGTGTATATCAGTAAATTTGGCTGCAAATAAAGTAGTACATGTAATCAGTGTAAATAGTATGTTTTATTTTGATTTTGGGATTTTCATATAATGCAGTACTGACCATTGAAGTGGATTGAGTTAGTGTTATGATATAATTTTTCACCAGTTGAGTTCAAAATTCACTAATTTTTATCCCACTTTTCACTAATTGCGAGTCTGGAGGGTTGGCAGCCCTGTACTGTTGTCTTTGATATACATTCATTGCTGCATGAATTAAAGGTGTTGAACCTTATAAGAATGGAAGTAAACCATAAATTTAGTACTTTCAAAACACGTGCACAATGATACTACATATGAAATGCTGATCTAGGTTGTAGAGGGTACAAAATTAAATAGTAAAACTAAGCATTCCAGATTATGTTGGAGGAAAGTATTTTCAGTCATCATTGATGCAGATAGTATATACACAGTATTGAAACATGTGACCTGTGTCATTTTCTGGTGATTTGTGCACTTGAATTTGCCTTATTTTGCTACGGTTGTGGTTCATTTCTCTTCTATCAATTTTGTGTAACTTTTTGTCATTTCTTTCAGAACACAAAAAAATCGCATTGATATTAAGAGTATGTAGAAATGCAGATTCTGATGCATAAAATATGGCAAATCAATGGATACATGGTAATGTTGTCTTGATTGTTGATCTGATTGAGTTATCAGCATTGGAACATCTGGGTCATTATGAGATGCAAATAATCGGGTCATGATCCAGAATTTTTGATGATGACAACAGAACCAGATCTAACAATCAGTTTACTGTAATAATGATATTTGTGTTGTATACCAATCAGTTTACTGTAATAATGATATTTGTATTGTATACCAATCAGTTTACTGTAATAATGATATTTGTATTGTATACCAATCAATTTACTGTAATAATGATATTTGTATTGTATACCAATCAATTTACTGTAATAATGATATTTGTATTGTATACTAATCAATTTTCAGATAATTTAATAAAATCACTTTACTTGTCTGAAAAACTATGCAAATTGTTTAACATTTCAACCTTTTAAGTACAAACTTAATCATGAACCAGATTACATATTGATGAGCTGATATGTGCGTGAATATCACAGCTTATGAATGAAGCACACAAAACAGCAGTTAATCATTTTCACTATGACCAGTGTTAGTGACTCAAATTCGTTGATGTATGTGGGCAGCAGACCCATACACATAATAATTTTGTATAATGGGAGATTTCAACAGCTGTATGACTGAAAGTTTCTCTCAGAGGCCAGGTTAAATCAGTGTGAGAGGTTCTAAAGAGGAATTATCATAGGAATGATAGCATTATTTTGACAGTTATTTAAAATGGGATTGTTATTTACAAGGGGATTGGACAGATTGTTGGAACTTCATGATACAGATTTGTTACCGAGAATTTTATTTCCTTTTGTGTGTCAAGTGAGGCTATGGCATCATTGTTGTTCATGTTTGTTCAGTTGTAAACAGAAAACAACAAGGTAAAGTTCTTCCAGCCTTGTTTGAGAAGATGGTGATAGGGAATTGTAAAGCAAAAGTATTGTTTTCTGACTTTAGGAAAGGAAGGTAAAATTCTGGCTCTTTCACGGGTATATAATACAAATTTATACATGCTTATGGGAAGGCAGATTTGTAAACTTGAGGTTTCTTACCCTTCATCACTCAGTTGAAATTTTTATCAATAATTACGTATTTATTTCAGGGCCATTTGTCAATTGGATTCAATGCCTGGTGAAGAGCTTCATAGATCTGTGGATGATTATCTCACCTGGGTTGGCATGATGAGACTAATTGTTACTTTTTTGTTGGTTACACTTTCATCAATATTAAGATTCTTTCCTTAAGATTCTGTATTAAAGATTTTGCAAGTAAAATACAGGGGGGTAAAAATATATGAACCCCATTATAATGCAGTAGTTGGGGTCTGTAAGTGCTGGCCATGTTATTATGTACATGGTCTAGTGAGAATAACTGAAATTCAATGAATGCATGTACAAATGTTGGCAGGCAGGTGGCGAGTGGTGGTGACAAGGAATAGACAGAATCGTAGTCAAACCTGTAGTAATAGTTTTAATACCTGCCAATTTTATAATGGTTAGGATAAAGATAGCATCATGCTCAATGAAAATTACTCATGGCCATGTAAGAACATTTATTAACGATCTGTAAGCTATATGTTTCTGAAACTAAATTATTTTTATCTGTTTGTTTTCTTGGCTGATGTTTTGGGTAGTGTCATGGAAAAAGGGAAAAAAATTCAGAATCCATGACCTGACTATATTTTATCTGCATTTGTATAGTAGGGTTCATTGCAATTTGAAAGGTTTCAGATGAGACACAATCCCAATGAATAATCTCTTTATCCATATATTGAGAATCGACGTCTTAAAAATTCACATTTATTTCTTGAACAGTTTTGCTCCAAGATACAATTTTATTTATTTAGCATGCTTACATATGAATCATCACTATTAATGGACTTGAGAAAGCAGAACACTCCAACCCACAATTCATGTCACAAAGGATTGCCAATGTAATACTTTAAAATAATAAATGTTTAAGGGTACTTGGTTAGTTTGTACAGAACAAGTGATGTAGAAATCTCATATTACACCTCTCCCTCGATAACTCGTGCACAATGGGGTCCACAAAAATAGACTGCACTATAAGCGAGAGCGCAAGTTACCGAGGGACCTCCAAAAGTTGAAAAAATTCGTTTAGACATCGAGAAAACTGGAGAGGGGTCGGGGTTAGGGAACTGAGCCGTTTAATGACTGAATGCTCATTTTACAATCATGTTGATAATAATTTTTAATAACACGCTTTTTCTAATGAAGTTGTTCGTTATTCTGTTTAAATAACATTTATTTTCAAAATGTCCAGCATGTGAAAGATCGTCCCAACTGGTTTTAACAACCATCACATGTATGTGAAAACATCTGTGTATTACGTCACTGCTTTTTGTTTTCTTGATGAGTCTGGTTCCCAGAGTGGTATTTAATAGTATCCTGCCAAATCAGGAGTCAAAAGAGCGGGGAACTAGACTAACTGTCGATACACCACAAAACAAGATTCCTTTTTTTTCAAAAACAATCAAAATTTATTTTGTGAGACAATCGTCTATGTTGAATCTCAGTTTTTGTATTGTTCAATTAGTACACTATTGATGTCATGATTTCATTGGAAGTAATAATGAAACTTTTTATCATCCTTGAGGATATCTCTAAGTGCCAGTTCATGAATTCTCTGAAGCTCGCTTGCCCACAATGGTCCATATCTGTGAAACCAAGCTCTTTATTTTACGAAGTATTCATTTTGCTTGCTTGCCTTGCTATCTTTGATCACAGTTACCAATGAGTCGGTTAATTTAAGGTAGTTTATGTTACATACACAATAACATTTATAACAGTGATTGATCAAATGAAGTGAGTTCACCCAACATACGACCGGGGCTGCTAGATTTTGAGTTTGTAGGATTTTCGTGCCTTTTAACTTTTCTTTTATTCCAGCTCCTTTATTTGATTCAAAAGACATAATTAACGTGATAATACAAAGGTGGCCAGCTTTTAATTCAGTGCAACAGTACAACAAATACTTCCACAAGTCAGTTATCAAAACACGGTCTGCACCTAATTAGGTTCTCAGAGAAACGCTCGCGGACATAGCTGTTACGGTAGATTGACACATTTTACGTTTAATTACAAGAGGACACATTGTTATGATGATTACACTTAAAAGGAACTAAATGATAGAACTAGAACATAAATTTCAATTGATAAAATTTTTTTAAAATTTGTATGTATTTGTTAAAGTACTGCCTTCACTTTCATGACATTTTCACTGATCAAAATTTCCTTACATATCGTTAATTGTGGTGTACGACCGTTTGGAAAGAAAACATAAAAAATTGTATGACTTATTTTTAAATTTGATATTTCATAATGTTGATTAAAATTTCAGGTCCTATCTACCATTTTCAACGATAAAACAAGTGATATATCAAAGTTTCCATTACTAATTTTGATCGTGATTTTCTTCAAGTTCAATAAATAAGGATCAATTTTTGGGGTATTTTCTGGTTTAAAAAATGGGATCCATGCCTGACTCCGCGTTATAAGCAGGTTCGCGAGTTATCAGGGCACAAGTTATCAAGGGAGTGGTGTAATTAGATGTGTAATGTAAATCATTATTGCTTGGAAACATAATGTATCAGAAAATAATGTTGTTATGATGAACAATCAGTTTGAGGTGAAAATCAAGGAAAATTGTGAAATTGCAAATACTATGTGGTCATTTTTGTATAAAAATCAATAAATTCCGACAAGAATGTTTACACCATTTGAATTCATATGTTGAATATATTATGATTCACACCAAATAGCTTCATTATAAACCCACAGATGACTGTAGCAGTGATGCCAACCATTCTCTAATTTGCTGTATTATTTTAAAATGTTAGTGAAAATTCCACATCATGAATTACATTGATGAAAATTTTTTAAAAATTCACACTTTTATGGGATAAAACTTGAACAGGAGTAAGGTAGAAAGAAATTACTTCACCAGTATGATAGACTAGTTCATTAATTTAGTTTTTTTTTAATTACATTACTGGATCATGTTAGGAAAACATCTTCAACTTTGCAAATCAGGCCTTCCTAAGTGATCACATCTTTTGACTTGTTTTAGCAATGAAAGTGATAAAAGTTATCATTTGCTCACTGAGACAGAATAGACTACTAGCCAGTACTAACACGTTATGGTGGTAGACAATAATCAGTCTTAGGAAATCTATCATTGCATATTGACACTGATGCTGGCTATGGTGATGAACCCCTCAATAACCAGTATCTGACTTTTGCACCAGATGTCACCTGGCCCTGCACAGCATACACTACAACAAAGGCATAGTCTTGACCTACATCCTCTATATCCAGGATTGGGAATGGTGATCAGCATACCCAGTTCCACAATCCAGATGCAGACAGCCTTTGGCACTCAGTCATGTCACTTTAGCCCATCTCATGACAAGAACACATGGCACAGTTGGTACCAGATTTGTTGGACAAGCATCCTGCAGTTTCAAAGCCTGGTCCTATGAAGGCATCATGGACTGACCCAAGACTGAGAGAATCTATGTTGGGGTTTGCACCGAGATAAGGAAATCCCAGTCAGAGGGTTACATTATTTGCGACCCCACGAAGCTCTGCTGAGGGGGAAGACAAAAATGTAACCCCATGACTGCGATTTCCTTGTCTTGGTACAAACTACCAAAATAGATTATTTTTCTCACCCAGTTTTTTCCAATTAAATTAAAATAACCCTACTTTTTTGCAATTTGGTTAACAGATTCAGATCACAGTATTATTCACCAGGTATTATTATCGCTTCTCACTCCATATAAAGGTCATCAGGTCTTGTACTTTTTATGAAAATCTCAATAATTATCTAAGTAGAATATAGCTATATATGACGTTCTTAGAAAAGAGAAAAAAAATAAAGAAAAAAGTTATAATTGTTAGGTGTTTGAAGTATTGCAGAATGAGCATCTCGAGCCATGTGCTATTGTTGTTCAAAATACAGTACTGCACATTTATAAGAATATGTTAATGAGGACAAAGGGGCAACCTGTCAACCCTAAGTAAACAAGTTCTACACACGAGAAAATAGAAACATAAAATCATTTGATATTATGACTGTATTATCACATTTAATTGGTGGGTATAAGTAATTAATATATTTTAATGGATAACTTTTAACTTTCATCAGTTTTGATAAGGAAAAAATTCTATGTAGGCAATGGTACGATAACATTACAATACTGGGTACAGACTACCATACCAGTGATGGATCAGATTTCTAACTCATGATATTCTTGGAAACTAATATTTTCTTTCATGTAAATATGGCAAGCAATGCTATTACTAGTTCTACATGGAAATCTTTTGGAATAGTGTGTGGACTGGTGAATGAATCATCTGTGATGGCTTCCAATTCATTTTTCTTCAACTTGCATACTGTTAAGAGTTCCCTTCACTTTATATGTCCTCCAAGACATATAAAAGGCAGTCATTTTGGAGTAGGAAATAAACACACTCCACAAGAAAAGACTGGTGGAAATTGTGCATAGCAGAAACTCAAGTGGATTGTACTCCAGACTTATCCTTGTTACCAATGCCATTGCTGTATTGTGTTCAGTCATAGATGTAAGCTCTATCAACCAAGACATACAGGTACACAAATTCATAATGGAGACCCTTCAGTCGGTTTTCAGTGCTGTTTAGGAGGGAGATTTTTCAGTCGGCTTAGACCTCCAAGAGGAATATGTTCATGTTTTCATGCACCGGTCTTCCTGAAAATTCAGGAGGTTTACTTTCATTCTGAATCTCAGTCCTTGATCTTTATGAGAATCCAAGTCAAGTCACACTTTTCAGAACCACCTCTATATCCATGACATAGAACTGCATGGACTACTGTCCTCAGAAGTTCCAGTTGAGAAGTCCTTTGTAGCAAGGCATTAAATCACTAGTTTCACTCATGATTTACCCCAGATACCTTCTCAACAAGGACAAATTTAATCTTGTTCATTGACAGCACTTCATTTGTCTGGCTATGGGGTTCAGAATCTAATTGAATCAAGTTCATCTTCTATAAGAACATGCCTTGAAGATCTGCTCATTGATGTCTTCCATCTGCTTGGAGAGTCAAATTTAAGTCTGGGAATTTCTTTGCTTTTGGGTTTCAACAATACAGCTCTGTGGTTCTACTCACTTTGTGCCTCTTGTTGATGAGACATCTGCAGATTTTCCTTGTATCCCAGTAATGGCCACAACTTTGCTCATTAGACCAAAGAATACAAATTTTGAACCCATACAGTACAGTATGAGTAAGTGGGATAGCCTGTCTTGGTTTACAGTTGGCACCCTGCTGCAGGATCAGCCATTAGAAATCGGGATCTACACAGATGCCAGAATGACTGGCAGTGGTATCCATCTCCTGCCCTCCCATCAAGTAGTGAGGGAGGGTTTGGTCGTTTCAGTAACCTTCTGCGCACAACAACCTCATGGAGATGAAAGCCATAGCAAATAACTTTCAGTTGTGGGAGGAGAGACATTACTTAGAAATGGCTTCTTCATCCTTTCTTATAACTCAATTGTCACTGGTTATCTCAGAAGGCTAGGGGGAACCAAGTCCCCAGATCTCAGCTTTCTTGTTTGGGATATTTTGAGGTTGGTGTCATCTGCTACATCCGAGATGGGATCAGTGTCCAATCAGACTTGCTGTCCAAACAAAATCAACCAGTTCACACAGAATTGTCCAGTCATATCTTCTCTTCAGTCAGATTTGTGCCTGTTGGGCTTGACCCCATGTGAACTTTTTTGCTGTGCTTCTGACTTGTTTTCACAAGTCCCAGATTCAAAAGTCTAGACCTTCAGTGCCCTTTAACTAAACTGGAATGGTGTTGATGCATATGAATTTTTCCCATCCCCTCTAATTCCCTTGTTTATTTAGAAAGTGAGTCCAGGTGCAGTCTGATTCTCATGACTCCCCTTAAGTGGGAAGTATAATGGATTAGTGACCTCCTGCATCTTGATGTAGAGATTCTGTGGAAGATCTTGTCTTTTTGCTGCTGAAGTAACTGTGCAAGCGGATTTTCCATCCCAGTCCAGAAATGCTGAACCAGCACACCTGACTCATCAAACAAACCCTCAGAAAGAAACATTTCTGTGAAGGAATGGTTGACAGAATTGCTTAGGCAAGAAAGCCCACTACTCTGAAAGCCTGTGATGGGCAATGGGAAGACTTCTTCCTGGTATGTGAGCCCAAACATCTCACCCATAAAAGACTCTGTACCACAAATATCTAACTTTCTCCTATGGCTCTCCAAGAAAAAGTTAGCTTGAGTCGCATTCCAGAGGCTAAATTTCTGTTATTTCACATGTGTCTTACCATCATGAAAGGGACGACATATGCCAGAACAAAGACCTGTTCAACAATCTAGCCAATTTTGACTTGACTTAATTGAAGGCTTGGTCGTTTGTACAAAATGGAACCATGTTTGTTCTGATATGATTGAACAAGGCATTCTTTGGACCACTGTCAAGGGTATTGCTGACTCACCTTTCACATCAGACCTGCTTCTTAGTCACTCTAGCATTTCCTGGCAGATCAGTGAAATTTATGCCTTGGTTAAGAGGCTGAACTATCTGTCGTGCCATGACTAAGGTTCAGATTCTGTCATGATAGTTCTTGGTTTCATTGCTAGAAACAGGCTCCTAGTTGTGGGAAATCAGGCTTTTGATTTGAAATTGTTTTCTTTGGACCCTTATTTTCACTGGCATCCTCAGGACCTCTTTAAAGCCTACAGCATACTGAACCAATCAGAAAAAGGAGACCTTGATTGTTTTTACCGCATAAAGAAGGAAGTGATGATATTTTGTGCTGGCTCTTTTGTATAGGATCCATTGGGTTATCTGTTCAGTTTTCAAGAGGCAACAGATGATTACAGGATTTAGTGCTAATGCTACTGTCTAAGGGGATACCACTTTTTAGCGCTTTAATTTGAAGCAGACAACAATTAGCACTTCATTAGCTGAACAAAGCCAAAATGATGTGGTTAACATCTTCTTTAGCCTGGAAGGGTTGTATTTTTAATGTAATTTTCTTCTGACAGATTACTGTTATTCCAAAAACTGGCTTCTGAATGTAAAATCAGTATCTACCTAACAAGAACCATTTGTTGTCACTGGACTTATTTAAAGCTGTGTACAGGTATGTATAGGTTCATAGGATAAAATATGTTTGTATAGAAGATGGTGATTTTTAATGAAAGTGTTATCCAGTCCAAATCGGCTGCCTTGATTCCCAAAATTGACACTAAGATTCATGATAAGCATGCTTATGGGTTGGCTTAGTTACCGTAGAGAGGGTTCTGTGCAATATGTCACCATTTTTATTGATATCTATAAAAAATGTTAACCTGATTTAATAATCTTATGACTTGATCATTTTATATTTTTTGTAGCAACATTATGCATTTTGTTTTCAGGGTTGGACAAATCTTGTGTAGGGCAGCTTAGGGCTACTAGAATGCAATGTATGCATAATTTTTGTAGCCCAGTGGACTATTAACATGATTTGTTCGACATATTTAAAACTTAACTATAAAAATACTTCACAAGCAGATATAACAATAGTTTTCCAGAAAGGAAATAATTATTAATAACTTGTCGCAGCGATAAAGGGAATTGTTAAAGCTAACAGTTTCATATTAAGAAGATAACTAGGGCTATTAAATTAAACTTGAGCTTTCAGGTTCTTTTATTGATAGCCCATTGGGCTAACATGTGATTTTGAAATATGTCAGACCCTGTTTTTGTTTTATTTTGTTGTTCCACATGCAGCTTAGGGGGTCGTGTGCTACTTTGGTTAGCATTTGCTGCAAATTAAACCTTGTATGAAAGAATAAAGCTCACATGGCCATAAGGCCAAGTTAGAGTGTAATATGGGACTGCGTTTTGTGTGCAATGGCCATCTTCCATCAACAATTGCTATTTTCCATTTTTCAGAAACCACTGAATCAGCTTCAGCTAAACTTGGCAGAGAGCATCCTTTCACTTTGATACAAATGTTGGACATCTGCTGTAAGATATGGATGCCACTGCTAAGTGTAAATGACTCTTCTCAAAAACCACTGAAAAAAAATTTGACCAGATGTGACATCCCAGCTTAAAAACCTTTAAAGTGTGTACAAGTGATGCTGATCCATCATGGCCACTATTACTAAAAATAGAAAAACTGTTCAACTTCTTGTCAAAAACCACTGATCAAAGTTTGACCAACTTCAACTGAAAGGATCATTTCTCTAAGGCCATTCAATTTCGCATAATTTTTTGTGCCATCAAATGGTACTGCTGTTACTAAAATTAGAAAAACCATTAAATGGCTCTTATCTCAAAAACCATGCAATAGAATTTTATCAAATATGACAGCATCTTGGCATTTTAAACAGATGATATTGATCTGTCATTGTTGCTAAAAACAGAAATACCCTTGTAGAAACTTCTCAAAAACCAATTGTCATTGTGTGACCAAACTTGACAGAAAAATCCCCGACATAAAGAATTTCATTTCTCTACAAACAGTACTAATCATTATGGGTACAATTACAAAATATGTTTAAACAACATCTCAAAATCCACTCAGAATCTGACAAAAGTTTGATGTAAAGCATACACATATTTTGAAATAAAGCATCCACATGCAGCAGCTCTACACGTGTACAAATGATGCCAATCTGTTATCAAAAATATAACCACGATAACTTCAAATAGAAATACCTGTAAACAGTTTCTCAGAACCATTGAACTGAATTTGACCTAAATTTTATGGCATCAAGGTTTCAGGGTCTTTCAAAATTTTTACAAATGAGGATGATCTGGCTTCAGATATGGTTACCATTACTAAATATAGAAATGAAAAACTTTAAGTAACAGCATCACCAACTGATCAACAGATATTGATAAAATTTGACTAAAAGCATCATGACTTTCAAATGTGCACAAAAATTGCCAATCAACCATTCATTATATCAGAAATTAATAAAATAATTGAAAAACCTGTAAATATCAGAAAGTATCATATTAACCCTCATTTCTTGGTCAGCTGCCCTTGCATATTGCTTTTAAGTACAGTTGGGAATTGGTTTTTAAATTTAATTATTAATGATATATTCATTATAACTGCTTAGTCATTGATTTTATTTGGTTTGAGATATTTTCTTAATTTTTCATCAAAAATGTCATTTTTTCATGTTGGAAACATTCTCTTTGTCCCCATATTCATGGAATTGCCAAGTTATTTTACAAAATTTTCAGATGTTTGGTACTGGTGATTGACAAGCAGTAAGAGTACATGGTCTAAAAATTTTACCATTGATCTATTAAAAGTTTTCGGTTGTAATATAGTGAAAACATTAAAATATCATGTGTAAAAATATTCCAAAGTAGAAAAACTGTAATCATTAATAACTGATTTTTAAATTTTATAATCATATGTTTGGTTATTTGGCTTATCCAGCCAACTGTCTATTATTTTTATTATTTGTCTCACTACTAGTTTTAGGTAATAGTTGGCCAGGTAAGTGATCTTATGCACACTTGGGCCTCTTGTTCTTGTTTTCCAGTATGACAAATTGAAGAGATTATATTATCTTTCAACATTGTACAAATTTATCATGTATTGTCAATCATTATTGAAGGTTGAAATGTCATGTAGACACTGTCTTTTTACATGTTTTACTTTGCCATGCAGTCTGTCATCCATTTGCAGGGTGTCATTCATGCCCTCAGATAATCTTTGTAGTCTGCTCCATTTACTACTGTTGGCACCTCATGGATGCTGTGATAGTTGACTTATGACATCAGCCTCATCACTACAAGAACTACACGTCAAATAGAAAATTTATATGATACAGTACCAATGCTTATACCACCTCGTAATGGTTGTTTGAATATTTAATCATAAATATATTTTAAATGTTTCAAGTTGTTCCTAAAATACAAGCAGAAAGATGAAATCCACTTGTAAATATGAATAATTGTGTTGTGGTTTAGAAGATTATTGTAAAATGCAGAGATGTTTACATTTTGCATTTGAAGATGGCTAATATAATTTCTATATATTCTAAATAAACTATGGGAGAGATGAGGTATCTTAATGTAATAAATAAAAGTGCTGCATAGATTTGTTTTCTTTTTATTCCCAACAAGATATAGATATGATGGTATCAGATAATTATGATGTGTTTAATTAATATTTGTCTGTACTTGCTTATAAGCTGAATCCAACTGCAAATTGTCTGTACTTGCTTATAAGCTGAATCCAACTGCAAATTGTCTGTACTTGCTTATAAGCCAAATCCAACTGCAAACTTCATAGTCCCAAATCTGCTGTGCAAAATGCAAGGTATATCTGGGTCTATGCAGTTTGTTAGGATTAATCAGTAGAACAAAGACCCTGATCTACCAGCACATTATGTGATGTTTGATCAGGGGGTGTGTTTGCAGTTGGTCAGGTAGTGCAAGATTTTATTGCAGCTACTTTGTTATGTATTAGTATGGATAAGTAGAAATTTGATGCAAAAAAAAAAAATTCACTGTAAACTCTTGATAATAGGTGCATTTGTTTATTTGTGAATCAGTGACAGTTATATATGATCATAATCGGAAAAGACTGCCTTCCTTTGTAGATATACTCCTTTTTCTACAAAAATATCCAAGTCCCCAGTGGATTCTTTTCCTGTATGTGTTTATTATTTAGAGTGTACAGTGAAACATGTACTTAATTATAAGTTGGGTCCAGCTGAACTGCACAGATGCAGATCTGCCATCACGTAATGTGCCGAAAGATTTGGATCTATGCAGATTGTTAGGACTGTTCAGATCAGTGTTATTGTTTACAGTTGGACCCAGCTTATAAGTGAATGTATACATTACTCATTTTCTCACCAATGTTATAAAATGCTATGATTGAAGTTCCAAAGTAAAAATGGAAATATTGTTGAATATTAGGTTGTCATACAATGACAAGCATCAGTAGAGACTGCATCAGTTGTAGCATGTAACTGGTTGCCTCACAATGTTTGCTTTTAACTATCTGCATAATTGAGCTGATAGCAGCTGAAAATATTTCTAACAGTTGATGTTTACAGCTGCCAACACAAAATACTGCAGAGAATCTAGAATAAGTACATCAAGCAACAACGAATTCTGTGCAGCAGCTGATACAGACTAAGGTTGCACCTAATTTCTGCCTTGTCATCATATATCAGCAAAATGGTTGTCTCTCTCCATCTCTTTCATATCCCCTACAACCAAATATAGCTATAGCAATGTCAGGGTAGTTTCCACAATATAACGTGAGTTTAGTCTTTTTTCTCAAACCTCTTACATGTATGCAACTTGTGCATGGGTAGAGGCAAAAGCCCTTCGGTTTTGTCACAGCTGGGTCCAAGATCTAGTCCACTGGAGCTGACAATATGATTTTCCTTTCTGCTTGGGCAAGGGTTGCAACCCTATTGATTCTGAGGCTGATAGGCAAATGGTCAAGGTCAGTGGAGCCATCATTGTAATTTATTTCATTTCTGCTCAAGAAGTCTGTTTTATGGAATCAAATTTCATTAAGAGTCATACTAGTCTACATCAGTGTGGAGGCAACTTCTTATTAATTCTTGAGCCCAAGGCTGAAAGTCAAGGTCATAGGAGTTAAATATTTCACTTTGGGTTCCATTTTTCTCAGGTTTCATGCCCAGTTTGTATTGACTTCATAGTTGCATTACATTTGAGTTAGGGTAACAGCGAGTTGAATCTATGATCAATAGATAATGTTTCAAAGCCTCTGGACATAAAATTGCAAATTGTAAAATTTATGTTTGTAATAACTACAGTCAGTCAAAGGAAGAAAGTAATTCTTTTGAGGGCTGTTTTTATAGTACCAGGTAGTAACATAATGTGCATCAAGTAAAAGGGACTTGTTATGTTTGCATTTATATTTATATAGAATATCACATTCATTCTAATATCTATCTATCTGTCTCTGTCTGTCTGTCTCTGTCCATCCATCCATCCATCTATTAGAAGGCTTTTATGTTCTTGACTTTTGCAGTTCTCTCACATTCTTTTTATCACTCAACCTATATAATTCTTTCCTATATATTAAGACAATCTATGCAAGGTTTTTTTATATATTAATATTGATCTCTTGGGTTGTCATTATGCATATTATACATCTAAATGTCTACCCATCTATCTGCCATCCTCTCTGTTTATTTGTCTATTGGGGGAAGAAATAGTGGAATGAATGGATAGACAAGTAAAGTATAAGGGTAGATTTGACAATCCTTTAATTCTTTCTTTTAGGAATTAAGTTGGTGACATTGGGTGGAAATTGTAATTATTATATGAATTCAAAAAAGACAAAATTCTGTTATAAAATATATAATGGTGATATTCATTACATTTTCTAACTTAATATCATGACACTGTAACAATTAAATTTCACCAACCATAAGCTTGCTTATAAGTTGAGTCCAGCTACTAATTGTACAGACCCAGATCTGCCATTTCATTTCCAGCGCATCCGGCTCTATTCAGATTATTAGGGATAATCAAAGATAATCCTTGATCTGCTGGCACATCATGTGATGGTAGATCAGCATAATCCTTGATCTACTGGCATATCATGTGATGGTAGATCAACATAATCCTTGATCTGCTGGCACATCATGTGATGGTAGATCAACATAATCCTTGATCTGCTGGCACATCATGTGATGGTAGATCAAGGTCCACATTATTTGCAGTTTGACTTCACTTATAAGCAAATATACATGGCATATATTTCATGCTTCAGAATTTCTTTTAATAACCTGATAACATTTATATGCCTAAAAAGGATGCAGGAATTAGACAAGGTGCTTTTGGAAGGTCCTTTGTATATTTATTACTTAGTATAAATGTACTTTTGTGCCTTAAAGTCAAATGCATGTATAATATACAGGAATAAAATCTGAAGATAGAGATTGAAAGTAGTATATTTTAATGCCAATTATTGTTAATAATAATAATAATAATAATAATAATAATAATAATAATAATAGTAAGAAGAACAAGAATACATATAATCATGATCATATAATCATAACGAAATATGTGCCCCAATAAAATCCTTCATCTTGCAGCAATTTTATTTACCCATTTACATGTTCCTGAAGTTATGCTACTGTTACTCAAGGAACATGCTATATTTTGGTCAGGTTTTTAATCGTATTGGTTGGTTGAGTTATCTCTTTTTGGATAGAAGAGTTCACAAGAAAAAGATGTACCATGCATTTTTGGTTTGTGTATACAATACACATGCTCAAAACCTTTGAAGACATGACAATGACTTGTTACTTGTAGAGAAAGACACACACAGAGATACTCACTCACCAAATTAACCATTTAAAAATGAGACTGGCCCAAGTTTAGCATTGCTGACTATACCCACACCATAAGGAACTTGCCTGGCTACCTGTCATCAGGTGGTGCCACATAATTCAAGGGACACAACTCTTATTGTCTCCTTCCAAGGTCATGACATTTGTTCGACTATGGCCATCTCCCTTTATAGTTTTGCTTCCAGGAGTGCAAACAAACATTTTCATCGTTTTGGTCCATCCCCAGTGATAAATTCCAAAACAAGAAAGGTGTTCTCTTAAAATATTTTATTTGTCTTGTAAATTCCATACAGAGATGTGCAAAGAGAAGAACTTCAAAAAATTCACAATTATGTTTTGTGGAACATTTGACAGTTTATGAATTTTTATATGTATTGTTAATTTTATTCTCTCATTTTATTTTACTTGATTAGTGTGATATGCTTATCATTTACTATAAACATAATCAGGGTTCCCATAGTTTAAAGAAAATTAGTTTGATTATATGATTTTTAACTATTTAAAATTATTTGTCTAACTTGTATAAGCAATGGTTTGTCCATAAATCAAAGTATTGATTCAAACATGGGCTCTGTGCCCATAATGTTTCACTGTTAGTGAGTATCCACAAGCTATGAAATCCATTTACAAAATGTACTGCAGTGCTCAGATCCCAAACAGATTCCCAGAGTAACAATACTATTCTGAATAATAGTGTAGAAGTTACATTAGTCACACTATATGGCCTAAACAATGACCCAGTTAGGACCCAAATCAATGACCCAATAGGACCCAAACAATGGCTCAATAGGACTCAAACAATGACCCAAGTAGGACCCAAACAATGACCCAATAGGACCCAAACAGTGACTCAATAGGACCCAAACAATGGCTCAATAGGACTCAAACAATGACCCAAATAGGACACAAACAATGTCCCAATAGGACCCAAACAATGACCCAATAGGACCCAAACAATGACTCAATAGGACCCAAACAATGGCTCAATAGGACCCAAACAATGACTCAATAGGACCCAAATAATGGCTCAATAGGACCCAAACAATGGCTCAATAGGACCCAAACAATGACCCAATAGGACCCAAACAATGACTCAATAGGACCCAAACAGTGACTCAATAGGACCCAAACAGTGGCTCAATAGGACCCAAACAATAACCTAGTAGGACCCAAACAATGAACCAAATAGGACCCAAATCAATGACCAAATAGGACCCAAATCACTGACCCAATAGGGCCCAAATCAATGACCCAATAGGACCCAAACAATGACCCAATAGGACCCAAATCAATGACCCAATAGGACCCAAACAATGGCTCAATAGGACCCAAACAATGACTCAATAGGACCCAAACAATGGCTCAATAGGACCCAAACAATGACTCAATAGGACCCAAACAATGGCTCAATAGGACCCAAACAATGACCCAATAGGACCCAAACAATGACTCAATAGGACCCAAACAATGACTCAATAGGACCCAAACAGTGGCTCAATAGGACCCAAACAATAACCTAGTAGGACCCAAACAATGAACCAAATAGGACCCAAATCAATGACCAAATAGGACCCAAATCAATGATCCAATAGGGCCCAAATCAATGACCCAATAGGGCCCAAACAATGACCCAATAGGACCCAAACAATGACCCAATAGGACCCAAATCAATGACCCAATAGGACCCAAACAATGACCCAATAGGACCCAAATCAATGACCCAATAGGACCCAAACAATGACTCAATAGGACCCAAACAGTGGCTCAATAGGACCCAAACAATAACCTAGTAGGACCCAAACAATGAACCAAATAGGACCCAAATCAATGACCCAATAGGACCCAAATCAATGACCCAATAGGGCCCAAATCAATGACCCAATAGGACCCAAACAATGACCCAATAGGACCCAAATCAATGACCCAACAGGACCCAAACAATGACTCAATAGGACCCAAACAATGGCTCAATAGGACCCAAACAATAACCTAGTAGGACCCAAACAATGAACCAAATAGGACCCAAATCAATGACCCAATAAGACCCAAATCAATGACCCAATAGGACCCAAACAATGGCTCAATAGGACCCAAACAATGGCTCAATAGGACCAAAACTATGATCCAATAGGACCCAAACAATGACTCAGTAGGACCCAAACAATGGCTCAATAGGACCCAAACAATAACCTAGTAGGACCCAAACAATGAATCAAATAGGACCCAAATCAATGACCAAATAGGACCCAAATCAATGACCCAATAGGGCCCAAATCAATGACCCAATAGGACCCAAACAATGACCCAATAGGACCCAAATCAATGACCCAACAGGACCCAAACAATGACCCAACAGGACCCAAATCAATGACCCAACAGGACCCAAACAATGACCCAATAGGACCCAAACAATGGCTCAATAGGACCCAAACAATGGCTCAATAGGACCCAAACTATGATCCAATAGGACCCAAACTATGATCCAATAGGACCCAAACAATGACTCAATAGGACCCAAACAATGGCTCAATAGGACCAAAACAATGGCTCAATAGGACCCAAACTATGATCCAATAGGACCCAAACAATGACTCAATAGGACCCAAACAATGACTCAATAGGACCCAAACAATGGCTCAATAGGACCCAAACAATAACCTAGTAGGACCCAAACAATGAATCAAATAGGACCCAAATCAATGACCAAATAGGACCCAAATCAATGACCCAATAGGGCCCAAATCAATGACCCAATAGGACCCAAACAATGACCCAATAGGACCCAAACAATGACCCAATAGGACCCAAATCAATGACCCAACAGGACCCAAACAATGACCCAATAGGACCCAAACAATGGCTCAATAGGACCCAAACAATAACCTAGTAGGACCCAAACAATGAACCAAATAGGACCCAAATCAATGACCCAATAAGACCCAAATCAATGACCCAATAGGACCCAAATCAATGACCCAATAGGACCCAAAAATGACCCAATAGGACCCAAACAATAGCAGTTGTAATTTTTACAGAGTTTTGAAACAGAAAATAAATGATTTTGAAAATGATAAAAAATAATGGATAATTGTTGGTGATTGGAATTTGTTATTTAACCCTGCTCTAGATTAAAACATATGAGTGTCAACAAACTAGTGTCAGGAAAACTGTTTTGAACTGCACAGAAGTCAAACAATTTATTGATATTTGTAGAAACTCGGATGAAAGTGAAGTTCTATACAGGTAGAAGAAAAAAATCTGAAACAGCAAGCAGGATGTGATTATTGTTTTTTTTTTTATCTGGTGACCTTATACATTACTTCTGAGACAT
>JAECUM010021239.1:0-26381 GCA_016617855.1 Megalonaias nervosa | reverse complement strand
TTAGCAGCTTACTAGGGAATAAAGATAGTTTGTACCATAGTTAAGACTGGCAATCAGTCTATTTATTTCTAATTTGATTGGAATAATAGAGTAAATATGATTAACGATATTGACTGGTACTGATAAGCTTTCAGTTTACGCGTGCACACACTGAGACATATAGACTTCAACTTTAAAAATAAAAACAAACAATGCAAATAACTGGCAAGGGCTTCATATTTCAGCAACTAAATACCGACAAAATGCTCAGCATTATTTTCTCTCTCTCTCTCTCTCTCTCTCTCTCTCTCTCTCTCTCTCTCTCTCTCTCTCTCTCTCTCTCTCTCACACACACACACACACACACACACAAACATACATAAAACTGATATGAAAGTATCAACGTTTGTGATCATTCATCCATATAAGGAATACTTTGATCAACTCCAAGGGCCTAAACATATTTTTTTTTTCTCGCTTCTGGCATGATTCTGAAATGCAAGTCAGTTTTTCAACTTCATTGTACGTAGATGCTTCCACATTTTTTAGAAGACTGTTGACACTGATATCCTTATTTGTGTACTGCCTCCAAATCCTAAAAAGTTTTCCATGCATGGTACGGATCTATTGAGTCTGGTGTCCTTTGCGTTTGCCTTCCGATACCATCTATACTTGAGATGGTATCTTTTGGGCTTTTTTGTATAGTAGCATCAGCATAAGATAAAACTGAAGGTTGCTTTTACGTGCTTTGCTATTCAATCGATTGTGCCATCCCTCCACGTCATCGTTTGTTCGTATCGTCTTTCCAAAGACACTCCACGTGGATACGGGCCAAATTGTGCTGGATATCCACCTGTCGCACATATAAGTCATCCAGTCATCTAATGTGTCATTTCTGGCCTTTCCCTTTAATTTTTCAAAAGCTGCAGGGATATGTTCGGCTGGCAGAAAGGGCAACGCAAACACCTTTCTACAAAACTTGTTTATTTGTAGACATGCCGTCTACAAATAAACAATATATAAATATTAGCCTTCATAATTTGATGCAGATAATGAGACCATTATCAAGGAAAATTTTACAAATGAAGACCATGAACTCTCTTATATCTAGGTTTAAATAGTGAAGAGCTGATAAAAATATAAATGAAGACTTAACGTGTCAAGAATCAACTAAATATAAAAAATATACTATAACAGTGATATATATAAAAAAACACTGGAACAAAGTATACCTGAAGACTTTTTTCCTGAAGTTTTCGCCACACAGCCTGGCCCTAGTGGAAGGTCATTCACGTATATGTGTGGATTATTGAAAACCAAGCGGAGTGCCTTCCATATTCTACGTTCGAAGTCTGCTACAAATTACTTGACTTATGGCTCCCTTGGTAAAAGTCGAAGCAGAGCGTGGAGCACCTGATAATGAAACATTATATAAATTGATTTTAATATAGAGGAAATAATATATAGCGAACAGAGTACATTGAAAATGTGGACGAAGTTTTGCTTTCTTCATAGTTTGCAGAATGAAAATATTTTAAAGTTACTCGCAAATTGTCTTTCGTTTGCACTGAAATATACACGAGTATAGAAGATGTGTATTTATGTAAAGTTAATATCATCAAAAGTGGTGAGCAGAAAAAAAAAAACTACCTTCTTGTAATCTCTCTTGTTCTTGCCGTACATCACGATGAAAACTAGTGGTACTTCATATTTTCTCCGGCCTTCAATAAAATGTGACTCGATAGTAGCTGATAAAAAGGTTTCTTCACAATATTGAAGGCATCATCGATGTACCATGTTTTAGCCTTTCTCAGGAGTTCCAGCTGGTAATCAGTAGCAAACAGTAAGTGGCATTTGTCTTTGCGGATTACACCCTGTCTGAAGAAGGTCTTTGGAATTGCAATAGACAAGTAGTCGTCGTCCAGCAGAAAATTGAAAAATAATTGCTTCATAAGAACAAATATTTGATACGAATCAAACGTAATATAGCAATAAACATTTATTCAGTATAAGCTTCATATTGTAATAGTCTATCGAGGAAAAAAAAACGCTTTATGTAACGTCAAATATTTAGGTAACAAAATATGTAAGTTATTGTCACCTGTGCTACATGTCCTGTGCTGACATTGATGGCACCAGTCACATTCCACAACTTGTTGACGAGTCGTCACCTCCTTAGCGCACTGAATACATGGATAGTTCATTGCTGGCATTTACAAGATACAGACATACAGAATACCACTTTAAATCTACAACACTATAACTCATAAAGTCTAAAATTATGAAATGAAATCAGAGTCATACAGTGCAAAAGTTAGACAAGAGCTAAATCAGAAATAATAAATGTGCATTCGGTTTGTTCTGTAGTATATATATATATATATATATATATATATATATATATATATATATATATATATACTATATACTATATATAGGCATACTCTCGACACACATTACTCACAAACGAATTTGAAGGAAGTATCATTTAAAAGATATAAAAACAATTACCATAGCCCCTTTGAAGTACGTTCGTGAAAGCCTTAATGAAACACGTCATGGGTATTAAGGGTCCTTGATTTTCTACTCTATTTGCCGATTAATAAAATTACAGATCGTCTAATTATATTGATGCTAAAAGAAAACAAAACAAGTAAATATTCATTAAACGGTAAGAAAGCCTTTTGAAGCATCCCTCTCAATGCAGAGTTTTTAAAATCTTTACCATCTTCAGATCATTTAATTTTTTTGTGTTGTCATTGAATAATACAGCATAGAATACAATCATTTCTTCATATTGTGTGTGTTGTCGCATGAAAATTCGTACTACAAAATTCACCTTGGGTTCAAGGATTGGATGAGCTGCGATTACTGGAACTTGTGTTTGGTGTAGAGTAAAGAAGTTCACATTCATTGGTTGCACAGACATTTATGGTTTATAAAAAGTCGGTGGTGATGTTGCTGCTGCATTAAGGCGATCACCAGGAACACCAACGAGTAAATACCCTCGTGAACAAACAATATTCCTAAACACAATTACTGTGGTCCTAGTACATGGCTTGATATATTTTATTCTAACAACCAACCAAAGTTTGGTGAAGCACCAGTAAATCGTGTTGATACTGCATGTTACCGACATGACTTTGTTTATAAAACGTCAAATGATATACATGAACGTCAGCGTGCCGACATGGATCTGATCCATGCCTTGAGTGCGATTATTCAAACACTTAGAGAATAAATCGCAAAATGGATCATCTAATGAGGCACGAAAACCAAGACTGTTTTGGGTGGAAACCATTAAAAGCAAACTATATTAATAAGATCGCCTATTCAGAATACTGATGATCAAAATTCTTTATATTTAGCACTGGCCGTAGCGTAACCCACGCTGGTGTTGGTATGTAACTGGATCCACATAATGGTTGATATGGGGAAATACTTTGCTCGACTCGTAAACATCGGTAAACATTGGTAGTTTCTTTCTTTTAAGATAACCAGGTGCGCGTTGTAAACAGGTATTGATGTAGGTATTGCTGAAGTTCATTATGACTGCTAAAATTAAAGTAAACCAGCTTTCGTTGATGCTATGATAGTTTCATAATCAAACTGAACTTTTATTTATCCACCACCACTAACCAATGTAATATCGCCTATACCGAAAGAAATCTTATTTTCGTTATTATTGTTGTTTTTCCTATGAATCAAAAAGTTCGTGGCAATGTCGGGAATTTTACAAAAATGTTGCATGGGAAACTTATTAATTTAGCAAAACAGCACCCTTAACTCTTGTTTGCCAGGCGGTATTGATTTTAGACATTCAAAGATAACTTTTGCTATCACTGATTATAAACAGACCATGCAATTATAGGTCACCCGATTAAAACAAAACAACTCTTCATTTTTATACAATTAAGAGCAAATATTAGAGTGTATTGTGGACAAATGAACAAAAACAAATCTGAAATGTGTTTTACTCAGCATTTTAAAGCCTCAATGCCGCCGTTACGTGCAAAAGGTCGTATATGCTAAATCATCTGAATAATACTGAATCTTGAAAGACACTGGTCTTAAGCATAGTTGCATTGAATTAAAACCAGAAAATTTCGACGTTTCATCACATTATGAGGCAAGTAATTTCTCCCTCGAACCGAGAAACCCTGCCATTTTTCAGCTGAAAGCTAAAAGATTTTGTTGACATCACCGTTGTAAACATAAGAAGCCAACACCAATCTATGTCGGATTGTCTTCAGCCCATGTTAGTCCGTCAAAGTATTCTAGCTCCCCAGCTTATCACCAATATTCACCCGAGTCTTATTTTTATCTAATGCATGCTTTTTCTTCTCAGATTCGCTTTGAAAAAAAGCGGGCTTGCCTCTCTTCATTCCCTCTTGAATTAATTTGAGTGCCAGTTGCTAATGTTGTTATTAGATTAGTCGTTAACGGAATTTGCCGAATGTATCACATAACAACTTTTGGAGGACTCCCGAAAAAAAACGGAATTACCAGCGACTTCATTGACTGAATTATGAGGTGGCATCTCTTTATTCTAAAGTGACAATGTGAATGTTGTTTAAACCTAACATCTAGATTATTTCAAAGAACGCTTTCTGGCAGAGAGCGTTTTTAACAAACCATTTCCTTCCTTCCAAACTTTAGTTAGATTGGAAGAATAGTGAAATTTATGATAAACGGTGGCATTGCTGTTTTAAATGCAAAATACTGCTCAAAACATTTTTAAAATAAGTTCTGTTGTTGACTTGTGGCAGCACCGTTAAAATTTTAAAATTACTGGGAATATTCTAAAAGTCAATCTATATCGTGCTAATTACACAGTTATTACCAGCATATTGTGCATAACGTGTTTGAAGAAAACCATGAAGTTTAATTCGTAAATGGTTATAGTATATGGCGATCGTTAGTACAATTTAGTTTATGAAATTTTCAGTCAGTTTAGCGTTTTGAAATTATTGTTCCTCAGATCTTTGAAAATATTTTCAAGCTTTGCTCAATGTACAGTCACGAAACGTAATGTACTTTTTGTTCTTTTGAAAATATGCGTCGTCCAGAACTGAAACGTCTCTGTGGTATAGTCACGCAAGAGTATTTTAAAAATTAGTGGACCGTAGATGTTCTCGTGCTGGGATATGAACTGTACAAAAAATAGTAGTTTTAAATTGTAAAGTGGTACAAGACTGTCATATACGTACATGCTACTGCAGGTAGTGTGCATATAACTGAGGTAGTAACTTAAATTTATCAGTCAATCGCTTTTTAATTTTATTTATCGTGCATGGATGAAAGTTAAAGCAAAGAAGATTGAAGTATTTTATATGTTGTGAAGTGGTCGAGCTCTCTCATACGCCTGTTACTACTTATCCATTTTTTCGAACCCCGGCCGAATCATACCAAATACTTATTTTAAAAAATGGTACTAACAGCTGCCTCGCTTGGCATTCAGCATTAAAAGGTGCGTGTTCTATGGAAAGCCGCAGGTACCCGGCGGTGATTACAATTTTTTCCTATATTTTTATATGGGCAAACAAAATTAGCGGCTCCGACAACAATTAGCGGCTCCTAAAAGTACGGTGATTACAATTTTCTCTATATTTGTATCTGGACTACAATTAGCGGCTCCTACAACAATTAGCGGCTCCTACTAGAATTACCGGCTCCTAAAACAATTTTTTAATCTACGACTCCGTTAAAAAGAATTATGGAAAGCCGCAGGTACCCGGCGGTGATCAAAATTTTTTCCTATATTTTTATATAGGCAACAATTAGCGGCTCCAACAGCAATTAGCGGCTCCTAAAATGACGGTGATTATAATTTTTCCCCATATTTTGATATAGACTACAATTAGCGGCTCCTACAACAATTAGCGGCTCCTACTACAATTACTCCTACTACAATTAGCGGCTCCTACTACAATTAGCGGCTCCTAAAACACTTTTTATAATCTACGTCTCCGTTTAAAAAAATCACAATTAACGGCTCCAAAACATCTGAAGGTCAGTCTACAAACTACAATCACCGGCTCCTTCAACAGTAACGCCGCTGATAATTTTGATCTCCGGCTTTACTGCCGAACGAGATTTCAACTCAAAAACGAGATCTACTAAGCTATAATCACCGACTCCTTAAATAGTAACGCCGCTGATAATTTTGAGCTCCGTTGTTACGACCGAACCAAACGGGATTTAAACTCATAAACGAGATTTTAATCACGTGCTGTCATATTCGGAATACTATCATCTTATCCGCATCAGTGTGTTTTAGTTTTATCGAGCGAAGTTTAATGTTTGTTTCAGTTCAAACTTCTGTGCCATTTCCAGTAGCCGTTTGTGTTGAGTAGCCACGTCAAGGTCAGACTGTCAGCATCATCAGTTTTTAACGTTGTTACAAGGTATTTTCCATTGGTGAAGAATATTAACTTGCTTTTCTTTGCTGCAAATATTTTGCTTTGACCAACAAGTTCTCATGCATCTGTACAACACTGGACGGACCTCTGAATTAAGTATCTCATGTGAGGGGGTACCTTATTGCGGGATTTATAAACCGGGTGAGAGGAAGTCACAACATGACAACTTGCCAGTACACAGCAGAGTTAAACAAACTTCAATGTAGAAATTTAAAAATACAGATATATAATTTATTACAAACATTTTTGAAATGATTTTATGATATATATTTAAACGAATTAGTGTGCAGTTTTTTATCAGTGGATAAGTATTCGGCCTTGTTAAGGCCTGAGTTTAATGAAATTATACTGATTGGTCAGTGCAAGCGACATACATTAACTGCTTCAACCAGAATTTTTTACATATGTTTTGTAAAGAATAGTCTGCATAAATTAATTTCAGGTTTTGCTTTATACCCCCTAGGGATGGGGTGGGTGGGTGAGTGCCAGGGTTGGCAACGAAAAACAGGAACGGTCAATCAACTGAAGCACACATAATTGGTTTTTTTTTTTTTTTGCCTATGAAATTTTAAATGAACGCTAATGAAATTTGTCCAAAAGGGTTTTTGTGATGCTTAAAAAGGTAATGAAACAATAAATTCATTACCTATTAATTTATCAAGGTTTATTATGGAAAGCCATAGGTACTTGATGGTGATTAAAGTTTATTCTCTATGATTTCCTACTGGCTACAATCGGTGGCTATTAAAACACCTATGCTTGGTTGGAAGGGTTTATCATCAGTATATTGTTTTGTGATTAGTTTTTGTATTTACATTTGTATAGCTTTATCTGTAATTGGTCCATTAAGCCACTATTATGCTAGTATGTCATTGGACCCTGTTATATACATAGATATTATAGTTTCCCACCATTATCTGTCATATTGTAACTAAATACTTCATATCTTTGATTTTTGTAATGGCAATTATACCCAGAATTTAAGCTTATAAGTGAATACTAATGCATACCGGTAGCTATAGCTGGTGCCACATGGAACACAAGCTCTTTGCAGTAATTTAGACAACTTACTGCTGTTGTGCAGGTAGCATTGATTATTTTCTCATTTGCCTGCATCAGCAATCCATCAATTCACATGCAGTTTTTTCTTTTTGTTTTTATTCCAGATTTCACTTTAGACCTTTTCACTACTCTGGATAGATTTTCCCCTCTGTGCTAAAATGTAAATATTTATTGTTTTGCATGTATTACTATTTTTGTTTGCCTCTGTTAATGTGTTATATTGTCTCTCATGAGAAAGACTCTGTTTCAGGTATAAAACAATTGGAAAACTCATTTTATCTTTGCTGTTTTGAAATATATATGTCAGTATATTATTTGTATTGATAGTCATTTTATGATATGTACATCTTCCTCTGAATCTAACATCTTTGAAAAGCTAGAGTATTTATATAATGCTAATTCTGTTTCAGTTCAAGCTTCTTTGCCACTTCCTGCAGCTTTGGTGTTGTAGCCACATCAAGGTCATCTTGTGCAACGTAATTCTGCAGACTGTAAATGTCATCATTTTTCAGCATTGTTGGAAGGCAGTTTTCCAGTAGTGATGAAATAATAACTTGCTATTTTGGTGGGTTGAAGATAACAAACAAATATGGACAGACCTTGAAATTCAATATCTCGTGGAGAGTGCGGGTCTTTTTGTGCAGTCTGATTTGAAATTTCTTTGATGATCTGAGTATCTAAACAGGTTGTTGGAATATGGTGCAGTTTTTGATCAATTTTGCCTCCTTTATTTTCCGTTATCGGACATGACTGGTGGTCACTGATCATCTTAGCTAAGTGAGAATAAAAGAAGTGGAGAAGAACTTGTTGGTCTAGATTTCCATCATGTTATATACCTCTGATCTTGTATCATGACCAAGATATAGGGATTTGTTAAATTGAGGAGACATTGGCAGTGTAGTGTGCAAATATATCCTGAAAGCTTGCTAAATAAAGATCTATAAATATGATTGGTGCTAATTTGAAATCCACAGAAACTAATTTTTAAATGTTGTAGTTGAAGAATATAAAAATTTGTTTCAACATTTAGCAGTTTTTAAAAAAATGGTCTTGAATTTCTGGCAGTTCATTTGAGCCAGTAGAGTATCTGTTCCTTCAAGGGAGTCCTTTTGGGCATTACCTTAAAGTTACAATCTTATACAATACATTTACTAAAGCGTACGTCTACCAGGACTGTCTTGAAAAGATATTTCAAAAGGATTGCATATACTCTATTACCTTGATAATAATGTAACTTTTGATTATCATAATTTTTCTTGTTCTTTCTCATGTTGATGTTTTAATTATTGTCTCTGGCAAAGACCTAACATGGTGAAAACTCAAGTTAGTATTACATCTGTTATACCATCCCATCCACCGCACTGCATTGTGTACTTCTTTCTTTCACCCTTGCCCCCAATGTGCACATATGCTTCTGCTTAGTACTGCTCTCCCCGATAGCTGTATTTACATGGGCAAACTTTTGTTTACAAGCAACAGATATGAACATTCACCCTCTTTGATAATTTTCATAATTCTGTAAATTTTGGCATTTGTCTTTGCACAAATGTGTACAAGTGTTCCTCCTTTTTATTGGTTCAAAATTTTTTAGAAATATAAAAACTAGACATTGCAAATATTTTAAATTTATATCATTCAAAACAAAACTACCTGCAACGCTAACTGGGAAGCTAATAAACTAAATGTGGAGTTCGAAAAAGAAATGATAAAGTGAAAACAAACGCATAACTGAATGTAAAATAATTTCAGCTCAAGAGTCATCTTCACCGCCAATTATATGCTACCAGTTTTACATGATAGCATCAACAAATGCAGCTAAAAATCTACTGTTGTTATTAGATTAGTCGTTAACGGAAGTTGCCAAATGTATCATATCATAACTTTTGGAACACTCCCGAAAAAGAATGGAATTACGAGCGACTTCATTGACTGAATTAAGAGGTGGCATTTCTTTATTCTAAAGTGACAATGTGAACGTTGTTTAAACCTAACATCTAGATTATTTCAAAGAACGCTTTCTGGCAGAGAGCGTTTTGAACAAATCAAATCTTTCCTTCCAAATTTTAGTTAGACTGGAAGAATAGTGAAATTTAAGACAAACAGATTCCTAAAATCTTTGAAAATATTTTCAAAATGTAGCAGGACAGCTTCCGCCGTCAGGAAACAAACCTGGTTTGTCAGGTTTGACGTCACGCGCACAGGCCTCAAAATAGTAGTATAAGAAAATGGGGGTTATGGACCACTTTATCACTACCTGATAAAAAGTACCCTCATGGATCTATACTATTGTGTTGTTGAGGTTCTAGACCACGTTTTTTTCGAAGTGATGTTTATGGAGAAATGGGGGTTCTGGACCACTTTTTTTCTGCCTAGAGAAATGAGGGTTCTGGACCACTCTGGATTGCCTCGTGATGCGATCTGTTAGAGGTGTGCTTGTAGTATAGCAAGGATATTTCTTCCGTGTTATCCCTGGAGTGTCGATCGATTGGGTTCGGGTGAGAAGGTTTGCCGTCCAATACTGGAATTAAGTGAGAAGGAGTCCAAGGAGAGGTTGAAGCGTGCGAGGGAGGCTATAACGTATGCGAATATGGATTTGAGTTATGTGCCTGAGATGATCTATTGTGAGAAGAGCGAAGACGAGTACTAGAAGGATGGGTGGGTGAGACGTAGTTATAGCCATCAGCGTCCGGTGCAGCGGTATAATCATCAGTATTAAATAAAAAATAAGCTGAAGCTTTTTCATCTGTCAGCGCCGCAGCGAGGTCAGTTTTATTACTGACTGAACATGGTGACTCGAGTTCAGTTGGTGGATCGTGTAAAAATTTTAAAATTTGAGTATATGTTCAAGCGCATATTTTAGAGGATGTTTCTTCACAAGCGAAATGTAAGACGATAGCTGGAAAGAGCATAGGCGAAGAGTATGATAAGATTATTTCGGAGGCGTTGTCGTCTCAGGAGCAGTGGACACACTAGACAATGTCGCCGGGCATGCTTTTGGAATCCATGAGTTGAATCGTTCAGGATAACCAAACCATTTGACTTGAGATTTTTTACCTCGGGTGGAGAGGACTTTTTCGACTCTATACAGGTTTTGTTTTGCTTTTGGTAATTCCTGTTTGTAAAAAGAACCCTGTGTGGGCTCTCCTAAAGCATCTTTGAGCGTGTCCGTGACCGGAATGGTTTTTTGAACGGTATCGACGACGAAAAATTCTTCGGTCCAGTTGGGTGTGCTTCCTTTTTTGAATATGGGTTTTTGTCTGCTGATGTTGACGTGGTCTCCAATTTTGAATTTAGATCTAAAAAATAAGGCGTCTGTGACTGCTGTTGTTGGTCAACCGAAGAGGCTTCCATGAGTGTCATTTTTATGCTTCGATGTCATGTGTTATTGTACTGTTCGACGATTTCTGGCAGAGCATCTAAGTGTCAGTTGGTGTTATCGCTGGTGAATCTCTTTGACATTCGAGTTTTGAGAGTTCTGTTAAACCGCTCGACGACAGCTGCTTTGATGGGAGTTTGTGTGCTGTACAGGACAATGCTATTTTTTAAAGCCAATCTGAGACGGTTAGGTTATAAACTTCGCTACCGTAATCTGCCAATAATTTATGGGGCTTGCGTGCGCCGACAATGCTCTCCAACACTTCAACAATAGAATGTCCTTTTTTGTTTTTCAGAGGAACTACCCACGCATATTTGCTGAACACATTGATGACCGTCATGAGATAGTTGAAATGATCGTTGTATGCGTTGTAATCTCTCATGTCGACGAGATCTACCGACCATATATCGTCTGCTGAGACCGCGATGACTCTGCGTCGTGGAAAATGCTTGCATGCTAGTTATGCAGTTTTTCTGCGAGAACTTTTAGTTCCATTGCCGGTCCTGGAATACCTATACCCAACTTATGTTTAGTGCCTATGATGCCACTCACAAGAGCTCGGTCTTCACGCTCTCTGAAATTTTTATGCTTGAGTTTTTTTAAGTCCATCATCATCACTCGATCGGATCTCGCTTTGTCGTCGGGATGATCTCTGTAACAGAGGTCGTGTTGCATCGAGATCGCATCGACGCCGTTGTAGGGCTCTTGACCGGTCAGCGGCTGATCCTGTTCGTCCAGTTGTTCTAAGGGATTCCACGGTCCGGTGTATTTATGTCCCGCAGCGTCCATCCACCACAGGATCCTGGAAGTCTTTCGATCAGCGCATGGATGTCCACGGGGCCACCGAGAATTTGTCTCTCGCCTCAGCATTTGCAGTCTCCCCATATTTCTCTCCACAGGAAGGTCTTCGCAGCTCGTGTCTACAATGGTACATTTTTATACAGAGCCATGACATTACATTTTAGTGGCCTCTGGTGTTTCTTTACCGGTGATGATATGTGATTTTTTTGAAACCACAAACGGCATACCTTGACTTGATCATGAGGCGATGATTCTTTGTGACCACCACGACGGGGTCAATGCTCTCCGTTCTGGTTCTGCACTTAAGGCACCACGAGTTCATGCTGGCTGCTTATATGTTATAGTTTACACTATTTTGACATCTACGCTGTTTCAGAAATATCTATTTCCAAGTTGTAAAATCACTTTGGAAACTGTGATAACACTGTTTCTACGGGGGATTATCCTCTGCACCTGCGTTGGATGTAATCGATACAGTACCATCAATACGGACCTCCACGTGCTATCGGTGACGTCCTGAAGCTGTAACGAGTTGCACACGGCTCCTTTGTGTGGTTGTCGGAGGCAGCGCACGACATCATGGGGGGGGGGAGAGGTAAACCAAAGGAATCGAAATACTCGAAGTCGCTGTAACGTGGATCGTTGACCACGGCAACCCAGTGAGTGCCATGCCCATCGTAATACTTTCGCAGGTTAATCGCGCAGCTCTCATCGGATGTAATGTGCTCGGGAAGCTGATCTTTAGAAAAGACATCTCTGAAATTTCCAACGATGGGTACTAATGCTTGTTCGAGGTCGAGGTTGGACAAGGGCGCTCGTAACGTTGTCGTAGGAGTCATAGACTCACGAAACTGTGTTTTAGGAGACCTTGTCTCAGGAAATTTTGTTTTCCGCGACGTTAAAACTTTCTTTTTCTCATGACCCTTCTTGAAAGTCCTTTACCGCGTGTGATTCCAGGAGGTCAGAGTCCTTTTCCGATGCCGAGCAACCCTTGCAGTAACGTTCCAGCGAACAACAGCGACGCTGATGAGTTAAGAACAATGCCTTTTCGTGCAGCAGGATGTTTGGCGACCGAGGTGGCCTGACGATGCGTCAGCATGAGTCTATCCGGTCCTGTAAGCACTGACGCATTAATCCTGATCGACACAGGCCTTTTGTGCGTGGCTGCAACAGCAATACTTTCCTCTTTCAGATGTGACAGCGTTAAAGCTACTGGGAAGTACGACATGGTGTTATATTAAATGCCATTATTTTGTTGGTTTTACTTTGACAGGTTTATTTCGATAGCCACGGTTAGCATAATCGTCGGATGAGGTGAAGATGGCACGTTTCTGTCGGAGACCGCGACAAACAACGCTGTTGCCATACATGCCACGACCCATCACCGCTTTTTGTGTAGCTTAAGCAATGGCTCCCATCGGTGCAAGGACCGACGCAAACAACTTGGGCGCCATGGTCTTCACAAAGGGAATGATCGCGCTGGCAATTCCACTGCCCACAATCGAATTTTCGTCGTGTTGAGAAGGTCTCCGACGTTGGGACGACTTTTTCTTTGGCATTCTCTATGCAAGGATCTCCATTTTTCCACTGAGCACATCCAACGTCATGAATCTATCTGACGTCACCAGAGCGTAACTCACGTCACCAGTGCGTAACAGACGTATTCTGCATCAGTAGGATTACCCATAGTCCACCGGACCTCGATGTAGGCGGCTGAATCTTTGAGGCGCTCGGAATGTTTGGAGACATCGAAGTGGAAGATCGGATTAAACTTAGCGATACATGAAATGTTTCAGCGATACCTGCGTGCCCGTGTCCACGTCCTGGTACTTCTGCATGGCTTCCATGAGCATCATGTAAGCGCGAGAATATTTTCGGGTGGCGGCGACGAAGTTGCATTCGAGCTCTCGCTCTGGATACCGCCTGGAGTTGATGCGGATGTGAATGCGAGACAACCCCGGATGGTTAAATAGGTGCTTGTTGTGAGTTTGGTCTACACGTCGTGCTGACAGCTGAAACCCCACGAACACATATCTTCAAAGCTCTCTGCCCTAATTGGTAGCGACTCTCCTCGATGTCGTTTTCTGAGTAGCGGAAAACTGTTGCATGTAAATGCGGTGTTGTTCAAAGTAAAGTTTATTGGTGAACCTGGCCAGCATCGATTCCATTTTGAGCATGTGAGCCGTCGAGGGTGTGATTTTTGGCATCCACAACGATGACTACGTCATAGTAAATTGTCCATTATCTGCCGCTGCTGTTTTGTGCATGTACTGGGCAGGAGAATCTCTTTCCAGCACCAGCGTGTGCTTGACGCCTCTGAAGACTGTATGAATATCTCGACACACGCTGAGGATGCTGCTGAGGGGAAGCAGCATGCAGATATCGTGGCTGATATCGGTGAGAGCGTGTCGGGCTCTGAATCCGACGTTGGAGGCGGCATTACGTGCAAAAGCAAAATTGGCTCTGAAATTGCCTTCATTGACCACAGCAGCATCACCCACATGCCGCTACTGTAAGCGTGTCCGCTTTGGCGGCAAACTCAGAACTCACAGCCTCTCCTGTCGCTGTATCTCTGAACCACGTGTTGGTGGAGCACGTTCGCATGTTGTCATCGCTGAAGATAATCAAATTCAGAATCGTGCTGGCTTGAGGTAAGTAGCCATTGATTTCTTCCAAAGTCTGATCGTTCAGCTGGTATTGTGCCGACTTGAATAACGACCAACCGTTTTTTTGCAACGTGACTTTTACAGCCGCCAAGTAGTTTCCGAATGCTGTAGTTTGTATTTTCAACGGACCTCCAGAAAGGCCTTGTGGGGAAGCAGGTACACATCTTCATCACGCGTCTTTTTTTTCGATTCGTGCTCGCGTTGAGATTTGTGAAGTTCGTGTTCTGGTATTCGACGTACTCGTATTCGGTCGTCCAGTCATCGATGGGGGTGTCATCGTTCAGCCGAAGATAATCGGGAGTTAATCTCGAATACATGACGTAATAACGCAGATATGTTTAATAGTGTCATAAAATAACACCGTTACAAAAGTACACTGTTATTAAAAGGCATTTTATATATTTGTCCGTCTCACCACAATCTTTTTAATTCATAACCGGACATAATGGCGCCAAGAGACTGTGAACTAGGCGCACTCACTTTTCTCTCCACATCCTGTAAAATAATATCTGATCTTGCGCTGAGGACCGCCGCCGTTTTCTTAAGAGCCTGTCTGGCCTGCCTGGAAAGCTCGGACAGCTGAGTATCCTGCAGTGGCGACGCTAGTGTTGCTGATGATTATCAGTGACTGTTTTCGATTGAGGCATGATTTTGCTGGCTATGTTTTGTCCCACGGTAGTTTCAGCGGAAGAGTTCGCTCCGGCGGCACCCGCTTCAGCTGCTTTGAAGGAAATCAGAGCTGATTTCGCTTCAATACCTGGAAGAGCTGCTTGCACCGAGGAAAACAGTGTGGATAAAAGCTACCCACGATTTTACATCGTTGTACGCGTTATCGTCTCATTATAATAGATACTATTTTAGCTGCAAATATTTTCTGGTAAGCCGTCTTGCGTCATACGGCTTTAAGATGCCAATGCATCTCGACATTTACGATGCTTGCATCTTCCTACCCCATACGATTTTGCATCGTTTTCAGACTTTACGTCATACGGCTTTTCTCCGCTCGTGCAGATAATAGGTGATTCTTTCCTGGCTATTATCGATAATGTTTCTGGACTGATTGGTGAGCCACATGGTGATTTCCGAGATTGCGTACATGTTCAGGATGGGATAATAAATGAAGGGATTAGGACGAAGTTTCATGAGCGATCCCGGTGAGACTTTATTCGCCGTGAAATAAATCAAGAACCTGAGCGATCGAGCAGTTGATGAGGAGACTGTTCATGTCGGTGACATTCATGGGGAGATCTTCGTGCACTCCATTGCCATCCTCCATCATGCCCGCGCTAAAACCGAGGATAGATCCGATCGAGTGGGCGATGTTAAATCCCACCATGTATCCTCCAGAGAGGGTGATTCTGGTGTGTATCGTGGAATAATTAGGCTCGATCTTGATGTTTGCAAACGTGTCTCCGTTGGCAGTGATCAGCCTGGAGATTTCCGTGCAGATGTCGGTGATGTTGTACCCGCCTGGTGAGATTGTGGTCTCCTTTAGTGGAGTGCCTCACGACGGTGTTGCCGTCCAGTACGAAAACTGATTGTTGTTCGCGATGACGTTAAAGAAGCTGTGCCATATTTCGGCGGAGATCAGCGCGATCTCGTACGATGACTGCTGATTTAATTTCAGTGAGAATTATATCGAACCGTGGCTATCACCGAAAGCAAATCGAACAGCAGCGTTTTATCGCCGAAAGCCATTTGGAATTTTTTTTTTTTTTTTTTTTTTTGTTTAAATGGGCTTTCTATCTAAGTGTAAGTGACTAAAGTGAGTTTCAGTTAAATCAGGTCCTCGTACAGAATCTGGTACTGATCCGACGTCACCAGTTGGTGATCCAGGAGATGATTCAGGATATCGACCATCTCGTTATCGATCTCCACACCGACATTCACCCGCTTGTTTAGAAATGATCAGCTATTTTAGTAGTGAGACGATCTCGGCTGAATTTTGTAGTAGCGGATGGTGTTGCTGCCACCACTACATCCACGGATGCCTTTTCCTTTACGGAGTCCCTGTCCCATCATCGGTGGATCATTCATCGTTTCCCGAGGATTTCTCACCTCCTCATCTTTAATCAGAACGTCTTCCAACTGTTTACGCCCCTCCGTCGCTGGATCTGTTGACGATTGTTCTTTCAGCCGGGCAGACTCTTATCCTGCTGGGGCCTCAACCTGCTTCACTACTGGCACGGTGAACACTGGATCGAGTAGTCGTCTGATGGGGTGTCCTCTCAGCTGAGCATTGTACTCTGTTAACTTATTCAGCTACTTGCTCATCTGTTCTTTCTCGTTTTCATCCTTGCTTCGCTGAATCTAGGGTCCGTAAACTCGGTTGACATCTGTGAGCATGCTATGTGCAGCCATCAACTGGAAGTAATTATCCTCTTTTTTCGATCATGTGCTGACAAAGATCTTCATGGGGGTTAGCTTATGTTCCACAAAATCCTGCAGCCATCTTCTGCTCAGTTCAGACCTTTTTCTGTATCCCTCTTCATTTTCTCCAGTTTGGCTTTCCACGCCTGTTCGGCTTCCGCTTGTCTCATCATCGCGGCGGCATCGCTTTCCGGAGGCGGCGGCGGTGTTAATTCCTCTAGCAATCGTTGTGTTGACGCTGAGTTGATTGGAGTGTGTCCAACAACTGATCATGCTTGGCATCGAACGTCGTTTTCGCTTCGTGGAGTTTAGTCAGGAGTAGGTTGAACAGTTCCCATCGCTCTGAAACTACTGCTGACCTATCTTGTCTTCGAGGACGCGTTGACCTAACGGCGCACGCTGCTAGATAAACTTTTTGAGAACGTCCTCGCGCTGACGACGATTGGAGATCTTTTCGAATGGCATTATGACGACCACAGAGTTGTGCATATACTAATCAGGGATGTAAAATTCGTCAAAGCCTTAGCATTCCGGTATGGTTTCCACATCGCGATGAAACGTCATAAACTCATGTTTGGTGGACGACGTCTCCGCGGCGTAGCAGTCTTTGAATTGTTTCGTGGTGATGCCACTACAGTGGTCTCTCGCGATCGCCTCGATGTCTCTGTTGTCGAGTGCTGAAAACAGCACAAAGCATCCCGTGTTCTGTCGGATATATTTAGGCACATCGTCGTACGACTGAGTGAGATAAGTACTGTTACAGCGCTTGTTTCGCGACAACGAAAAATATTCGCAGGTCCGGTTCATGCTTTCGCGCTCAATTTTAATATCGTCAAACACGATGATTTTGTGCGTGTCCGAATCAAGTTCTTCTACGGGTTGTATCTGTTATGGTTCTGCTATGGTGAAAACGTTTTTTTCCATGGAAATGTCGTCCTGGGAAACATTGTTTCGGGAGTCATGGACTCTTGAAACTGTGTTTTGGGATTCTATGACTCCTGAGGGCAAGTCGTCAAACTCGTGCATCGTCCTGTATTTGTCCTGGTGAGGATTGAGAATATAAATAATCACACGATCATACGTCAACGTGTTGTTCAGGATCATGTTCATGAGTAGATTCGTTTTGATACGACCGGTCGGACCCAAGATCATGTAATTGCAATTCGGCATCAAAAATGATGCTGGTGCGATTTTGTTTTCGTACTCGTGTCGAAATTAATGATGTTCATTTTCTATATATAATTCACTTATGTGAATCCTTCACCATGTCGTACACGTCCTTTGGTATCCTGATCGGGTCTGGCAGTAGCTCTTCTGCCAGCCAGGAGGTACTCAAACAAAATAGTCCAATGCACCAGGGATTCCATGCAGCGAAATCTCTACATGAGCGGCCACAACGTGATTAATCTCGACGTCGTGAGGTACCTACAGCCATGCACCAACGCCGCACGATCGTTTCACGCGAACAGACTTGAGCATACCAAATTGTCATTGACCGGCGGTACTCACACAGGAAATATGAATATGGGTGGAAGGTGGAAGGATTTTAAACGGACTTCCAGTGTCGAACGGACAAGCGTTGGTGGCGTCGCAGTCCGGCGGATCTTGATGTGGCGCTGTATAATAGGTACGATAAAACTAGCGGTGTCATTTCCGGAAATGTCTCCGTGACCGGCCAGGTGAGCAGCGATCTTTCCACGGCATCACCGGATTCAGGAACGACGTCGCAGAATCCTAGGCGAGGCGGAGTGAGTATCAAACTCAACACGAGATCGATGATGATCTATCATTTTGGCACGCTCGATCGTTCCATGTACCTTAACCGACATTCCACAGGAAATTATACGCCGATCACCCTGCACACCGTGGAGGGGTTTTGCGTCAGAAATACGACGGATGAGCCGCTACTGATTGTCAGCGACGCCATCATTAACCTGTACCGGAAGAGGTCGATGAAGAACCACAAACATATACGGGCTTCCCACTACGTGGCCGATCACCAGGGACACTCAGCCGATCTCTTATACGCAGTTTAGATTGGTGGTCAACACAAAGTTGTCAGGGACGGGTGGAACCATCAGCGGTGTCGTCACCGAGTCGTCGGAAGCTAAGCTGTACGTGACGGATTATCCACCCTTGGTCAGCAATCTGGTCACGACGAAGCAGTACGTGGATGCACGCCATGTATAAACAACACGGGGTTGATTCCACCGCTGTCCGGAAAAATGAATAATCGAAATGGTGACGTCGTGTCGGCGTTGTCGGAATATTCGGCGGCGCACCGGGCCTACTTTGTCTTTGCTACCCCCGTGGCTATGGCAAACGCTGCTAGCGAGTCGTCTACAAAGTTGACCAGACCAGATATATCGCTTATGTAATCGTGGAAACTCGAAAGGATCTCAAGGATGCCATCGTGAACGCGTTCCATCTCAACATAGACATCAGTGTGGTATGCTCACCAAGGTGGTCGGGATAGGAAACGATTTTGTGTTGCTCACGGCGTCACAACAGAAAGAGCTCTACGACCATGGCATACTCAACATCGTCTACGATAAGGATCTCATTTTCAAGCACTTCATGTCTTGCATGCCTCGAGAGGAGTTCCTCAGGTTGTTGTACAGATCCACAGATGTATAGTTAACTAGAAAAAAACAATTTTCACGAATCGGAAAAACAAGGTTTTTCTAAAAAAACCCATTTTTTGGGCTATCCGTCAGGTTTTATCTCTAAGTTGTCCAGCCGATTATCAGATTTATTCCCACTGAGATGACCGACGGTGTATCCGATGGGAATAACTAAACGATGAACTTCAAACACAAAACGATAACGGTACATCGTGGCCCTGATCTACTTGAAAAACAAATGAACGATGGAGTAACCGGTGGCGCTCAACACGTACCTCATCTTAGTGCGCACGCTACGCACATCTCCATCCATGTTAGCTTTGAAACGACTAAACACGGGATGAACTCTCCATGTCGTTTCCTCGCACAGTGGCGTCATGCTTAATCTTCGCCAGATACTCGTCAAACACCGCTGATTTTTTTTTTAATTCGGCGAGTGGTTCTCAATTCTTCGTAGTGATATTTAATCGCCCTGATGTTTCGTCTACCGCAGCTGTAACACACCTGGAGCTGACCTCGAACACCTTCCTGATGACAACTCAGTCAGGGTTTAAGTCCCTGACTTCCCTTCTCAATGAGGGCATTATGCTGCGCGCAATACTATCTCAAGCATGTCTTGTTGCACTTTTCCGTGCTGCCCTGATGTAACCATGCACACCTGTTTGATCCATGCAGAGGCATTTTAAAACAAGCAATTAAAGAAAATTAAAGAAACAGCACACGTGGATATTATATACGAGATAAAAAATTTGTTTCTAACCAGGCAAAAATAACAAGCAATTAAAGAAACAGTCAACGTGGATATTATATATACGAGATTAAAAATTTGTCTCTGACCAGGCAAAAATAACAAGCAATTAAAGAAACAATAGACGGGGCTATACGTATATACACACCTATCAGCCCAAGGATAGACTAAAATCTTGCCTAATATCAATGGAGTAAAACATTTCAGGTAAAGTAGTGGCAGATCCAGCAATCGGCTATAAAACCTGCTGTTCCGCCGATAAAAATTTGTCTTCACCGTATCGTCAGCATCACGACGAGAATTATTGCATCCCGTGGTTCTTTGAGCAGCCCATAGCAGAATGGAAACGCATCAGCGCCATCCGAAAAATCCAGCCACGATTATTCTGCGTCAGCACAAATCAGCTCAGCAATGCCGACGTCTGCGAAGAGTACTTTAAACCACATGATAAAAAGCCAGAGATCATTGTCATGTGACTTGACGTTATCGAGGAGCTGCCAATGCTGATTGTAATCTACGCTTCAAAGATCCAGACTTCCTAATAATCTGTTAGGATACGATTGACATTTTATCGTCGCAGCACTCAATCATCCGCGCATCAAACAACTTCTCTCTGATGTGGGAACTCAAATCAAATGAACTCCTAACAATTTTGACAAGTACATGTCGTTCTCGATTGGACCTTTCCGATTCATCGATTGGTTCCAGTTCATGCCGGCGTCGCTAGAAGAACTCGCTAGAAACTGTTCTAAGTTCACACACCTCGAAACAGCTTTTGACGACAAAGCTGATTTGCTTAAACAGTTTATCCGTACGAATACATCGATGCCCCTTCAAGATTGGACGAGACTTCGCTGCCACCCCAAGAGGCCTTTTATTCCCACCTGCACCTGTCATGGATCACCGACGATGACTATCAGTACGCCATCAAGATAGGGAATGAATTCGGATGTAAAACTCTTGGCGATTATCACGATGTCTATCTCAAAACGGATGTGCTCCTGCTCTTGGACGTGTTTGACAATTTTAGACACACGTGCTTGAACCATTACCAACTTGATCCACTCTGGTATTTCTCCGCGCCGGGACTCTCCTGGGACGCCCTTCTCAAGCAATCCAGAGTGACCTTAGAACTATTTACCGATCCAAACATGTTCATGTTCACCGAGCAGATGGTACGAGGCAGAATCTCCGTCATGAGCAAAATATATGCCGTCGCCAACAACAAATACACGAAACACTACGACCCGACAAAGTCACCCATGTACATCCTTTATCTTGACAAAAGCAACATCTGTGGATGGGCCATGTCACAACTGCTTCCCGTGGGAGATTTTCACTGGATCACCGGAGACCAGTTCGTCGAGGAAAGACAAACGGGATACCACGACAACTGGGGATACATCGTTGATGTCGATCTTAGATATCCACACCATCTCCACGACGCTCACAACGATTATCCGTTCTGCGCCGAACAAATTCTTGTCACCAACTCGATGATGTCTCAACAAAACTACAGCAGAAGAGCTAATTCGGAATCAGAGACGCCAAGGTGAAAAAACTGGTACCCAATCTCGCCAACAAAACTATCTATAAATTGCACCATCGACTGATCGAACAAACTCTTCAGCACGGACTCGCTCTTGAAAAAATTCATCGTGCCTCAAGCTTCGTCAGTCACCGTGGATGAAATCCTACATCGACTACAACACGACACAATGAGCCAGCGCCACCATGGCATTCGACAAAGACTTCTTCAAACTCATTAACAACAGCGTGTTCGGAAAACCATGGAAAACATCAGGCATCGCCAGAAAATCGAAATCGTCAATGACGTTCGACGATGAGATAAGCTCGTGGCCAACAATGCCTTTCTGCACATGAAAATCTTTGACAAATAATTCGTCGCGATCGAATCCAGAAAAACCAATATCAAGCTGGACAAAGCCATCTACGTCGGCGCGGCTGTGCTCGATCTCTCCAAAATGCTCACTCTCGAGTTTCACTACGACTTCATCAAACACCAATACGGAGACAAGGCGACACTGCTCATGACCGACACCGACTCTCTCGTATATGAAATTCACACCGATGACGTCTACGCGGACCTGTATCAACACCGAAAACTGTTCGATCTCAGCGATTATCCCACATACAGCCCATTCCACTGTGACGACAATAAAAAAGTGCATACAAATTCAAAGATGAAACTCACGGCGTACCCATCACGGAGTTCATCGGACTTCGAGCCAAAATGTACTGCATCACCCTCGACGATGGCACCGTTATGAAAAAGGCCAAAGGAGTTAAAAGAACCGTCACTGCCAAAATCTCCACCCACCAACATTACACACAAGCACTACACGGAGACTTGCATTACTACTTCATCAGAACTTTCCGATCACAACAGTACACAATATCTACAATGCTCATCAACAAAATAAGACTATCCCCCTTTGATGATAAGCGTTACTCCACCGATGGCATTCACACACTCGCACACGGACACTACCGAGCCAAACTCACTAATCATCACAGCTATGTATTACGCACACATCGAAAACATTGCATCACGAGGCAACCTCCAGTGGTTCAGAATCCACATTTGTTCCCTCTGCGTTTGTCCACATAAGCAGAAAACGCAGTTTTTTTCTACGCTGAAGTGGCCATTTCTGGTCCAGAACCCCCAGCAACTCCAACAAAAGTGAGCTTAAAAAAGTGGTCCCGAACCCCCATTTTCCCATAAAGATCACTTCAAGAAAACATGGTCCGGAATCCCCACAACACAGTAGTAAAGATCAATGGGGGCTCTCTCGAGTACCTTTTATCGCGTATTAAAGCACTTGCACTAGCGTGGCTGGTTAATTAAGTGATATCATAGCTCTGCGACTAATTTTTTTTTTTGTTTTTAAGGATGTGTCAGCAGATATTTGTCTCTCGTGAAATGTGCGAATGATAAACGGACCAATGCTTGTCACGACATTTGAAAGCAGAGCTAATATGCTAATGTCTTACTCTCTCACTTTATGAATATTACCGTTTTTCACAGTTGGAACAAGTTCAATAATCAGATGGTATTGTCTAACAAAATGATATGCTAGAAGCATTATAATCTTTGAATGTGTATAATTATTTCTTATTAAACTTGATAAGAAAATTGATGAGAGAGATATACAATAATTCACACTCAATTGTAGTCAAATACGCAGCTACAGATGTTTCATTACAAATCAATCAAATTAATAATAGTGGGTTGCTATGGGTGAAAAATATTCCTTTCTGCTTTTCTTGCTTAAAAATATTGATGAAACTTGTTTTTGGAATGGTGTGTTGAAGGAACGTGTGTTTCTAAAGCTTCATAATAGGTGAGTATAGTCCTTATTGTTGGACCACAGTGCCACAGTGGTTAGCCTGCACAACTCCATAGCGTTAGGATGCGAGCTGGATTCTTTCTCAGGTCAGAGTCGGCCGCCATAATGTGTCCGTTGGCAAGTCACTCAGTTGTCGCCTCTGCAGGATATTACGCTTCATGTGTTGATGCTCCGTTAAACACTAAACAAATTAAAATACAGCCCTTAGAAGTTGTTCTGTAATAAAACTTCAACTACTTATTCAGTTCATAATTTGTGCAACTTTAAACTTTGAAGTTTTTTCGATTGTAATTATGAGATAACCCGAATGATGATGATGATGATGATGATGATGATGATGACTATTAAAAAACAATGAAACGAAACTTTTCCCAATTTATTAGAGAAATAAAGGTGACAGGCAATTAAAACAGACATTGTATTTTGCAGGTTCGAACAGCTATATGCCACGCTCAGCCAAATGTGTAATTAGAAAGTTACTGGACGTCCGAGCTCATAGTGGGGTATAGAAGCTGCCCTCCAACAGTATATTTTTAATACACTGAATATTGGATATATAGTTATGTTCTATATGTGTACACACTTGGTGCTTTTGTGATTTTATATTTAGTATATTCCTGAGATTAGAATTCTTTATCGACAGGCAGCATCATGTCCCACCCAGTCACATTATCCTGACACCATTCCGATCAGTCCGAACACTCACTTCTTAATGCTGAGCACCTATCGAGGCAGCTGTTACTACCATTTTTTTTAAATAAGTCATTGGTATAACTCTGCCGGGAAGAATGACATAAAATAGCTATTGCAGAAATTTGATTGTACGGTAAATGGCTATACCACAAATATTACGATAGCATGATATTTTCAGGTAGCAAGCCACTAATAATTTGAATGTCTATATAAATAATTCAAATCACTATTGAGGGCGTTATCCCTTTGAATGTAAGCTGGTGACCCAATCGTAAATCAAAGAAATAGTTTTGTAACAAACATTATGCCCTGAAATAAAAACCTAAGGTTCAAGGTGACCTCCCTAATTTTGAAAATAGCGTCAGGCAAAGTCCATGAATAGTAGGCTGATATATAGTCCAAAATGCCGTTGTAGAAATGCAACAAGTGTGTGGTTGTTTTATAGCAAGGCCCCATTTAAACCCAGAAGGCTGATTGAATCATATACCCATTTTAAATGACGGAGGAATCGTACAAAACTCTGAACTCGATGTGGTTAATTTAACTAGCTTTGCCAAACTCATCTTCAGATAGCAGGTGTTTACATTATTAGTAATGATTTCTTTGTTGAATATATTTATCTGTGTAATTTAAGATCCTTCTTTGATGTCTTTCATTAGAGACCTTCGTGAATGTTTTCAGAGGCTTAAATGTTTCTGTTGCTTGATGATTCACTGCCATAATGTATTTGGTTTGCTGCGTGCTATTTTTAAGTTCATTCTCATATTTGCCTAGATTATGGAATTACTGTTTAAAGGCAAGTACTAGCATTTGCAACCATCCTTGAAGAATGAGGTTTGGTACGCTATCATTACTCGTGTATTTAGCATCGTGTAGCAGTTAGAAAAAAATGAAAGTCTATGATACCAATTTAGTTTTCCCGAAGAAAACTTCAATCAGTTGGGAATTTAATGGCTCACATATTCAGTTTTTCGGGAATATTCATTTACCTTACAAAGTCATATATGATTTGATTAACACTTTTCACGCTATTTAAACATATGTATGGGTTTAAAATCCCTCCTCATACGGTATTGAAAGTTGGTTGCTCGGATATTGTTTTTAATTTTGTTTCTCATCTTGCTTTAGGTGTTTTATACTCATGGTGAACTATTTCATTGTTTCCACAAAGTTATTTAGGGAAGCCACGCCTGACCGAGTGGTCTAAAGTGCTCGCTTTTTCGATCACTGCCATCTCACACCTGTCTGCATGGGTTCAAATCTCGTACTCGGCCACTTTAGGTGTGTGAGAAATCTGCCTGTGGGTCGGTGGTTCTTACCGGGTTTCCCCGGGTTCTTCAGCCACCAATTATACTGGCCGCCATATATAGCCTATCTTGTGCTGAGAAATGGCGTCAACCCCACAACCACAACAAAGTGTGCATACGTATATAAAATTCCTAAATCTTTCATAATTATGCGGCATGTGTATTCCTCCTGATAGCAGCATTATTTACAAGTTCTTTTATATGTTCTTGTCCTTGTCAAGTTCAAAATAATATTTCTAATACTACGGCAATTTGAAAACATTTTTGAAGTTACTCCCATTTCATGTTTGACAGATATCACTTTAACACGTATCTATCTAGTATGCACGACATTTCCATTCAAGTGAATTTTGAAAAGTTTATATAATCAGGACCGATGAGTAAACCTTTACGTTTCTTCAGGAAAGTTAGACTGATAAATATCGGTGTGGTCATGTGTTTATGATGTCAACCAAATAACCTGTATCATCGGTACATGGCAGAAGAACATTCATTATTTTCCGGATTTACTTCTCATAATGGTAGGAACTAAACAGTGTCATTTACTAGTTTCCTCATGGCTCGTGGTTGAATAAGCATTCACTGCACATATTAAATTATATATTTGTTTCCGATAACACGCTTCATTATACCTTTGTACTCTGTATTCGCATCGCAATCTTTCTTTGTTTTATATCACAACATTCTTGTTTTGTTGAAAGAATGTGGATGTGGTAAGCATGAAGCACACCATCATCAATTTTACGATTCTATCATAAACAGTGTCTGCTAAATGAATGTCAAACACAGAAATTTAAGTTAATGAGGATGGAGTAGTGTATTCATCAAGATAACTCTCTAAAAACATTTCTTGATGTTGGATAGCATATCATGTACATTGCATGTTAGAAATCTATGTTGTCACAAATTTAATGAGCTAGTAACATGTTAAATGTAGGTTACAATCACCTTTCTGGCAAGGG
>JAECUM010021238.1:0-20965 GCA_016617855.1 Megalonaias nervosa | reverse complement strand
AACCAACAAAAAAAAAAAACCAAAAAAAAAAAAACTATCGAACCGAATGTGTGATAATATTAATGAACAGTTTATAATAAGCGATGCCCCGGGGAGTGGGGGTGGAGGTGGCGCAAGGTGGAAGGTTCACATAGGTCGCAAAATACCCTTGCACCGGACCTGCATTTACACATGTATATATCCATGTGCACAGTGGATTATACGGAGTGTCGAATAGGCCACACATAGGAAAAGGGTTGACATTTATTTGTACAATTAGTTATATACATATTAGTGGTGATTTAGTGACAATTTAAGGTATTTGCGATAAATAGTTATTGTTTTGTGTGTGGCTTTGAACAACTGATAGATTAGGTTTTATCGTTGTATAGTGTAGTCATTTGCAAAGATAAGGATGTTTTGTGGTCTACATAAAGGAGAACTATTAGACCAAAGACTTACATTTTATACACTTTGTGTTGAATCCATTACAAAGATACAAAGAAGGTGGTTAGAGACTTAAACTCGACTCATTAATTGATAAAGTATATAAAACTAAATTACGAATTGTGGTAGAATAGACATATATACGTACAGTACGTACAGAAATACATGGAAGCATAGAATATGACAATATCCCAATATCACCTGGGTGGTTAGAGCGTCCGACTCGGATGCGGAAGATCGCGTGTTCGAACCCCGGCCGAGTCATACCAAAGACTTACAAAAATGGTACTAACAGCTGCCTCACTTGGAGTTCAGCATTAAGAGGTTAGTGTTAGGACTGGTCGGCCTGGTGTCAGGATAATGTGACTGGGTGGGATATAATGTTATATGTCTTCAGCATGATAACCCCGTGCCAGACCACTATAAACTGCCACACTACACACATCGTAGCGATATGACTGAAAAATTGTTAAAGCTACGTTAAAAATCCAAACCACACACACACACACACGCACGCACGCGCGCACACACACACACTATTCCAGACAGTTAATTTTGGGGACAATCATAATAAGACGTAAAATTGTGTCAAAGTCTTTATCATAAATGGAGGTCTTTCAACCTTTTCTAGCAACTACTGTCAAGGTTGTTCAGGACTGACAAATCCATTTTATTTGTAAACAGTATAAGCAGAAAAACCGCTCATATTCAGTTTCTCTAAGGTCTATACAAAATCCACTTCTTCATGACACTAAATGGGTTATTCATATTGTCAGCGACATTTCTTTTTCACCACATGCAGACTCCATATCGATGTACACTACATCAATGTCTGCGGACAAAGGGTTATGAAATATGTATTATTCTTTCACATACTCACTGCTAAATGTTATACTTATTTGAAAGAAATGGGACATTACTATTACCTTACATTTCTGTGATTTCTTTTGAGTACCATCCTCCACCCACCTGTATTGAATTGTTTATTACCAATAACCTTATCTTTTTCTGTACATACCGAACTATCTATTGTATCACAGTTGGTAATTCAGTTTTCTAAACTTTATTAATTAATGAATCTTGAGTTTAAGTCTCTAACCACTTTCTTGGTATCCTAATAATGGGGTCAAGGCAAAATGTACGCAATATAAGACGTCGGTACAGTATTTTCCCTTTCGATAGGCCACCAGCTACGTGAAACTGCCTCCTTGCATCTTGGTTTCTAAAGCACCCATACTGTACAACGATAAAAACTGATTTATGCAGTGTTCAACTGTCAAACATTAGACAACAAAAATAAGTAGTTATCACAAATACAGAAAAACGTCACTAAATCACCACTAATCATATTAATAGGTGTCAACTATTTCCCTATACGTGGCCTATTCGACACACCGCCGAATCCAATATATAGAGAAGCACATGAACACCTCATATTCAGCGTCATTAAGCATGCTGCGCTATACCTCGTTTAATATTCACGATTAGTAACAATCGTGACATCCACCAGAACTGTATGAAGTACTATCTTGTAAAGTATGCAACTCCCCATATATCTAACCTAAACAGTTTGTAATTTTGTTAAAATTTGTATTTTCTTCATTTGATTCACACTCTTGTTTTACTGGAGGTGCCTTGTCAAACATTATCGGAAAGTCATGCCACAGATAAATTGGTTCTCGTACTTGCAAGCAAATTCAATATACCACCTATGTATGCATACATATTAGGTTTATTTAGGGTAAGTAGTTAATGGTAAGTACTTGTAATTATCTGTCGAAGGGTATGAAGAACGAAAACTAATGATACCAGAAAGATATAAACTTTGACAAATTAATACTTAGAGAAATACATGGAGTGAAATATAAGATGAAAAGAAGTAAACTGTAAACAAGGAAATTTCAGGTATATTTTGTAATTCTCTTTGCTATTATCAGTACCGATCACAACTGTATTTTCAAAATGGAAAGTGTGATAGCCATTGGGTTACAGGTATGCGTGTACTCTAACTGTTAGTCATGGGACTGGGTTTATGGTCGAAAACCAAAATGGCAGCCTCCATTACCTGGCATAGTGGTGTTTGCCACGTGCATTGTACCCAAGACCCAATGTATATTACAAAATGTAATGCTCGCTGTATCTCGTTTAGACTTCCCTGAAGATTTCAATGACATATTTTTAAGCTAATAACCACACCCACCCACCCGTTAGGCCAATTCGTATTACCAATATCAAAGAACTGTCTCGTGTGGGGATTGTTATGGTTGGGGTGGGGTGTTCCCAATGTTTTATTTAAACTAATATAGAAGTCCCATACAGGCTCTATTTTGTTTGAAGTTAAATTTAGTGAAAGATAGATGTAAATCTCCGAGCCCCCAGTCAGCAATGCTCACTGTAAGATGGTTAAATATACAAAAAAGGTTGAAATTCAATGAATAACAATTCAATAATCAAACGACTCAAATTTCCAATTACACTCCTTCCGCTCGACCCTTTAATAAGCCTATTGCATCACTTGATTAGCAGTGTGAGGTTGATTTCCACCTGTCCTTGTATTTCTACTCATCTGTTGTATCTTTCTCTCTCTTATTTTCTCCCATTTCCTTCTCCCCTTCTTCCTCAACCTTTCTCCAAATTCCTTCTCCTGCTCCTCCTCGACTTTTTCTAGAATCCTTTTCCTCCTCCTCCACTTTCTCTACCACGGCTACTCTTCTGTCGACTTCGACTATCTCGGCTACAGCCTCAATTCCGTCTCCAACTCTTGAAGACTCGGGACCCAATGGAACCCGAAGTTCTGTGTCCTCTGAAAAGCTTCCTTTCGAAGCTTTTTCTTTCCTTAGAATCTACCTCTAAGTGTTGCCGACAAATTACGAGTGGCTTCTTCTCGGAGTAAACCCCATTGATCCGCAATCCCTTAAAGGTGAATACTAAATTTTATCTTACGCGCCTGAAGTATCATTCAGGTCGGAATTGTAATCACACCCTCTAGCTCATTTCCGATTGGATATTGCTATGAACCGATCCAATCAAACTTAGCGGACAATGTCCCTATCGCTGTCTGTCAACGTGGAGACGGATGAGAACATGCCCCGCTCACCCCGCGGGCTTCCGATTAATCTTTGGACTAAGCTTTAATACATAGGTATGATAACTACAAGCCTTTGCTTATATGGTGCAATCTATCGCCTTTACCGATTCAAGATTCCTATCTCTGGCTGGTCATGTAAACACATGGCCGTGGTAATATTCCCGAGACAGGTAGATTGTAAGCTTATACATGACTTTATAGGTGGGGCTTAGCAACATGTAATCGTAGGTATTACAAGTTATATGAATTTGCAAAATCAGACGTTCATTCTTAACATCCTGTTGGTTATTCGATAAAACTACGTATAAAGCCAGCTGACTTAACTGCACTTGTTGGATTAGTAAGCACACAGTCTGTCTGTCTGTCTGTCTCTGTCTGTCTGTCTGTCTGTCTGTCTGTCTGTCTGTCTCTCTCTCTCTCTCTCTCTCTCTCTCTCTCTCTCTCTCTCTCTCTCTCTCTCTCTCTCCGGTGACCTAGGTGATTAGAGCGTCTCCCTCAGATACAGGTGGTCGCGGATTCTCGTCATACCAAAGACTTACAAAAATAGTACTAGCAGCTGCCTCGCTTGGCGCTCAGCATAAAGAGGTTAGTGTTAGGGCTGGTCATACTTTAACCCGTTTTTCCCCTTTAAAGGATCATATTGTAAAATGCACATTTTATGACTTACATGTAAACATATATGTTCAGCAAATAGAATTAAAATATTGATAATGAAAGAGAAACGAACATTTGACAAGTTAAGGAATTCATGATCTGGCTGCTAACGTGGGTATGTGAGAAAGTTTGCCAGTAGCTTCCCGTTGGTCGGTGGTTCTTATCGGGGTTTTCCCAGGTTTATCCTCCACCAGTTAAACTGGCGTTCATGTATAGCTTTTCATGCCCTGAGAAAATGACTTTAAACCCAAAACAACCAAATCAAGGGCATGATTTGGTTGGCTTGTCCTCAATGCAAGTCACTTCCAGGTAAAGGTAAGTAAGCAATGGCTTATTGATACACACTATGGGGTCGCGTTTGGCTTGTGATCAAGAACACTCAGGCTACTTTCAAAAGAGCTTTTGTTCCAATGTAGATATAGATGATAATGTATGAAAAAATTCTTTCTTTGTTTAAGGTGATGGATTTTGTTTAAAAATCAGAAGAAATGAAACCAAATGGGTTACGATAGCAATCATGCTTAAAATATGTTATACCTAATATCTACACAAATGTTTTTTTTTTTTTTCTTTTCTTTTCTTCTGAATACACAAAAAAACCTGTTCTCACAGAACATGAACAATTTTCATGGCGGTAATTAGCAACATTCAGCACGTTGAAATCCAACGTTTGAGTACGGCTGAATGCATATACTGTATGTGTCAAGCCAGGTAAATTTACATGATCATCTAAGAACAATAAATAAAGAAACTGATGTAGGTAAAAGTTTTAACTGATAACCGTTAAGTTAATTTGGATTTAACAGTTCCTTGCGGTTCTTAACATAAAGTGTGTATGCTAGGTCAAGTCGGTCCATTTGGGTCCTTTTAATTACTAGGGCAATCAGTGTCTGAACAATAATAATAATAATAATAATAACAACAACAACAACAACAACAACAACAACAACAACAACAACAACAACAATAATAATAATAATAATAATAATAATAATAATAAAATCAAAGGTCTTCAGTGGCGAGTGAATAGCAGTGAATAGTAGTGGTGAAATCATATTTTTATCTAAAGATCGATTTGGTTAATGCTGATGAGTGATGTTATATTTTGAGTGACTCGTGAGCACGGCGTTTATGTCTCTTGAACTTTTAAGTAAGCTGGCACTGTCATTGTAAACCTTGTTTTTACTATGCAGGAATAAGTGTACAGTCGAAATGACAGGTTCATGGCGAGTTACATGTTGCCGTTTGTGCAGTGAGTTGTCCGTATAATTTACCTCGAGTACTTAGATGTACTTCGCCATATTTTGTTTGTGCAAGGACTCACAAAAAATGCTGGGGCGGATAGGATAAAATGGGCTCTCAGTCAGGGGGATTCAGAAAGAAAATAAGCAGCGATGTCGATAGAAGTGATGCTAATTTACGTCCATCGGAGATGGTCGGGGTGTCCCGCCATAAAACTTCCACTCAGCTGTTTGTCAGACAGATTTTTTTTTGGGATGTTGTTGTCATAGAGGCAAGTTTAACGGAAATTTCTGAGAAAAAGCTGAGTGATTTAACCAAATATGTTGAAATTACCTAAAAAAAAAAACCTCATCACCAAGAAAATACTTAATCCATTCTTGATCGACCATTGACGATTATCTTTCAAGAGGCAGGCCGCGACAGAAATTAATGAAGATGTTGAGAGACAGAAAGGCAAACTCTTTGAACAACAGATATAAATTAAAAATAAACATAATGAATATTACAAGTAGTTAGTGGGGTCGCTTTGGCGACAAGGGGATTTTAACGTTAAAATAGTGAGTTTGCACTATGGCGACAAGTGGAATTTAACATGGGAATTTAATGGGTCGCTTTAGCGACAAAAGGTTGGGTCTGTATAGCGACAAGGGAAATGGCACAGTTGGGGTGACGTCACGATATTGGAGATTGGTAACAATGTTGCAAGTGGCTGACCTCAATCGGGCGAAACACTGGCAACAATGTTGCAAGCGGCTGACCTGAATACGCGCGGCTACCTAGGTAGGGACAAATACAATAGAGACATAGACATAATATAAACACATAGATAACACATATAGGCAAGAAAGAAGAGATATATTTTCGAGGCATATGAAGTGGCCCTGAAAAGGGCATTTGGGTTTTTTCTTTGTCTTCTAAGTTCTTCTTTTCCTCCACCAACTTCTTATTTTCTCTCCTACACTCTTCTTTTTCTTCTCATTCTTTTTCTCCTCCTGTTTTCCTTCTCCTCCTCTTTCTGTTTCTTCCTTTTTTCATTCTCTTCTTCTTTAACAATTTTTTCATTCCATTCTCTTATCCTCTATTTGTCTTCTATATCTTCCTTTTCTTCCTTTCCTATTTTGATCATCTCATTTAAGATCTCCTTCCCTTTCTTCAAATTGTTGATTTCCATACTTAGTCTATGAGGACTATAAGCCCCACGCTGCATTCTAACTAGCATCTTCTCCACCATGCCTAGTGTGTCTACTACCTCCTGCAATCTCAGCATCCTCTCCATGTTACTAGCCATTTTGTATTCTGTGTAGAATGGCACGAATGATCAGGACAATAGACGGACGGACTCGAAACCAAAGCAGAGGCGGCAAGACACTTAAAGTGCAAACCAAAATGGCCGGGCACAAACCTACAAACCACCAAGGCAACAACAGAAAACAGAGGGCACAAGAAATAGAAGCATAGGAGAGACACAGGGAAGCTATACAACCTCCCAATGAAGACCAACCAAAGAACTCCCACCAAAGCCCAGACATCAGAACATAAAACGGGAAGAAGAAGGAACTACATTACCAATTTACCTAACCTTAATTTAATTATATCTTAATTATCCTATTCACCTACCTAATTAATGTCAAATTTAATTTATATTATCTACTATTGGAAATTCTTTCTTTATTCTCATTACCTATCCATATGTTTGTAAATTTAACTTATAATATCTAGTTTACTTTTAATTGAATTTAAATCACCTGAAAACTATCGGACAAGCGAGTGGTCTTGTAGTCGGGGAGCTCTGCCCGCTACGCCAAATATCAAAGGAAAGGTAAACCCTTGGAGCAGTCCAGGAAGCTCTACCTGTTGCCCCATCCCCAACCCGGACAAAAGGCAGGATAATCCAGACCTCATACCCGCCCCCATCCGGACAAGCAAACCTAAAAAAGGCAAAGGCCATAAAACAGGTGCTAGGGATAACAGACTAGCATATACCTGAGTGGGATCCTGAAGGCAACAAGCCAGTGTTGACCAAAGATTTCCCACTATGGCCCAAGCTCCAAGGCAGAACATAGGGGAGCGGGGGAGGAGCTAGAATTGAACAAACTGTGAAGTAGCTAGGAAGCTCTACCCACTACAACACAAATCAAAGGAAATCTTAAAACATGGAGCAGTCCAGGAAGCTCTACCTGTTGCACCACAAACTCCCTTCCGGACAAGCAAAATCTAACCAGATCGAGTTACAATTCCTCCTCGCAAGAAGGAGCTATTGTAGTCCCCGCTCGAACTGGCCAAGCTGTGAAGTAACAATGACGAGCGCTATGATTTATATACTCCAAGCACGGACGTGAACGAAAACATCCCTTACACTTACTTCACATATGATATACTATCCACACAAACGTACGCTAGCGCATAAAACACACCATATCTACTATCCACACAAACGTACGGGAATGCATAAAAAACCCATATATACTATCCACACAAACGTAAGCGAACGCATACAAACCCATAATATATACTATCCACGCAAACGTACGGGAACGCATAAAACACCAAATATACTATTCACACAAACGTAAGCGAACGCATACAAACCCACAATATATATTATCCACGCAAACGTACGGGAACGCATAAAACACACCAAATATACTATCCACACAAACGTACGCGAACGCATAATACACACACACACACACTCTACTATCCACACAGAAGGGAAGAGAACAAAAAAACACACCACATATACTATCCACACAGACGGGAAGAGAAGAAAAGACACATCACATATACTATCCACACAAACGTTACGCGAAAGCACAAAACACACCACATATACTATCCACAAACGTACGCGAACGCATTAAACACACACTCTACTATCCACACAAACGCTACGCGAACGCATAAAAAACACACTCTACTATCCACACAAACGTACGCGAACACATAAAACACACCATATATAATATCCCCACAAACGCTAGACGAACGCATAAAACACACCACATATACTATCCACACAAGCGTACGCCAACGCATAAAACACACACTCTACTATCCACATAGATGGAAAGAGAAGAAAAAACGCACCACATATACTATCCACACAGACTGGAAGAGAGGTAGACTTACTGCAACAAATTCCAGAAGAAGAAGAGTTAGAGGATTACCAAAATCTTTTACACAACGTAAACGTAGCTCAAGAGGAAACTTCTGAACGGTGTATGATGTGCAAGTTAGTGACTAAACAATTTAGATTTGCCACTGGAGTACGATCATCTCTGTGCAGAAAGTACACTTATTGCGTCCGACACAAAGAGAGTATAAAAACGGGTTACCATGCCACGACCTTTATCAGTCGTGATACAACAGATTCCGTGGAAGGAAATCAATGAGAGTATTCAAACAGTGGAAGATTACCAACACTTATTACGAGAACTGTGTCCATTGAATTGGGGACGACGTGTGGAGTGTATCTTAGTGACTTGCTTTCTGAGATTTCGTTTACCAGCCGATTCCTTGCGGACTCTTTACGAACAGTACCTACCACTCCAAAAAGCATGAAAGTGATCCCTTTAAATGAACACGAGAGACTCTTTCTTTTAAAAGCCTCGCGCTTTCATCTCGATACTTCTCGACGACCTCTACGGGAAAACAAGATTCGTCAACTTTTAGGTACTGAAGATGTGTACGACGATGTGTGTGTAGCTTGTGACTTACACTCTCACTGGAAAGATGTACGTGACTGGAATTGTTTGGGCTTCGAGGCTTGGACAAAAGAAGCTGTACACTATGCCCAAGATTTGTCATCCTAAACTCAAATGTTCAGTGAAAAATGTAACTTTTAAGCCTGTCTTAATGACAGTACCAGAAGAAAAAGGACCCTTCACCGAGGAAAACCACTCCCTTCAGGACAGGACCGTTATCGACATTCCCGAAAGGCCATTTCGGGAGGACCACTGTGTGACTTTACCAAGGAGTGTAGAGACTTTAAGAACATTACACACTCTCCCTAGGATACCACATCTTCGTCACCAAAAATCTTGTAGAGAGACTTGTTTATATTCCACTATAATCGTTTTGATGTGTCTTTTATTCATGTACTTAACCACATGACTTTTATGTATTTTTGTCTTTCGTGTTTCATGTTAAAGATTGCAATAAACGTGTCCTGAGAAAAGTATAAAAACTTTTGTCTTGTCTGTCTTCGTGTCAAAAGTGACATTCCCTACACTACTATGGCTACCTCTACTGTCTCTGCTCCCTCTTCCTCCACTGTCAAAGTCATTGACGAAAACTTAGATCGGACCAGTTGGGAGGCCTTGTATCTTCGGCATCCCTTTAACATGCTTATTGCTGAACCTAGCGGTTCAGGCAAAACCGAATTTATCAAACGCGTGATCGAACATAAACATCATTTGATCGATCGTCGCCCACAACGAATCGTGTGGTGTTACAAAGAGTGGCAATCGGCGTATAGCCTTCTGCGAGAAAGTCAAGGCGATTCCATCGTGTTTGTGGAAGGTATTCCTGGCGAAGACGACGGGATCATGTCTGACTCCAGTCAAACACATCTGGTCATCTTCGACGACATGTTAGGAGAAGACGAAGAAGATATTAAACTGTGGTTTAGGCGCAAAGGGCATCATCGTAATGCCAGTGTCATTTACATTACCCAAACTGTATTTCAACAAAGTAAAGCCCATCGAACCATCAGTCTCAATGCTCATTACGTGGTCTTGTTTAAAAGCCCTAGAGATAAATCGCAAGTGCAAGTCTTAGCCAAACAGTTAGGAACGCCTTGGCTGACTCATGCGTACGACGATGCCACTCAAACCCCACACGCCTATTTACTCGTGGATTTAAAACCCACCACCCTCGAATATTTGCGATTTCGTATCCATCTGTTTCACCACTGGTGCCAACACGGAGGGCTTGACGAATACACGTCCCCGTCGTCGACTTAACAACAACAACAATAACCAAAAAAATCTATAAAAACCTCGGTCGCTTTGGGTCTGTCTCATACATCGTCAACATGACATCCCTTCAGTCTCATCTTCCCATTAAATTGATTCGTGCCTTGTACGGTATCAGTCGCGAAAAAAAAAAATCCATAAATACGTGCTCTTGTCTTAGAAGCTAGTCTCAAAGAAGTCTTGCGATGGTTTACGGTGACAGCACGTCAATTACTGCAAGGCATCATTCACATTCCACATCAAACCAAACGCTTTTTTGAGAGAAACAAAGTAGCCTTGACGTAACTGGCCGATCCTCGCGTCGAAACTCAAACCAAAAAGCAAATCATTTTGAAACCTGGAGGTAGCGGTTCTCTAGGAGGTGTCATCATTCGCTCCCTCTTAATATGGGATCCCAATGCTCCCAAAGTTCTCCCCAAGAAAAAAGCCACGCCCAAACGTACCCAGAAGAAAAAGAAAAAGAGCAATGGTGTCAAGACCAGGTTACAGACTCAGGTTATAGACTCAGAAAAAGAAAAGCCCACAGAAAATAGCTTCTACGCACAAGAGAGGTACTGCAGCTAGGACGCAACCTTGCATTCGCAAACCACGGCCTGCCGCAACGGTGACCGCGTCTCCAGTAACCTCAACATCTTCCACTTCTCCGTTGCTGGTGATACCAGCCAAACCCGGTTTGACACGCGTCTTTCCTAATTTTATGAAACAATGAAAACCCGCGTCTCCAAAAACTTCTCCTCCAGCGGTGCCACCCTCTTCCTCCTCTTTAGCGTCAGTGGCCACCGCTCACAAAGTACCTGCCCCAAAATCAAAGTCCAAGAAAGATTGGGCGTGTTAAAGAGTTTACTGGATTTATCCAAGTAAGAACTGTCCCGATTGTGTCCGTTGTGAGCCCCTCCACGTCGAGTGATGCCTGTCATCAAGTTGATACGACGTAAAGACAATCAGTGTCGTCGCATTCCAGTATACAAAAACAGTGTTGTTGTGCTCCTGAACGTCCAAAGATGTCCCCTCCAAGAAGTGCACACCGTCACCATCGTCGTTCTTCTGTCCAAAAAGGAAAAGGAAAAAGAAAAGGACAGTCACGTCATCCAAAAAAACAAACGCTTAGTCAAGCATCGACGTCACCCTCTAAAAAGACACACTCATCTAAAAAAAAAAAGAGAAGCTACCAAAGAGGAGGGTTCTTTGGCGATTTTGGAAAACAAATCATCACCATTTTGACGAAGCGATAGTCCAAAAAAAAGGATAAAAGACCGTGTACCAAGTCATCAACGTTAGTGTATTTTTGGGGTGTGTCCCGGAACAACCAAACAAAGATGTCACCCCCCAGAAGCCATCCCTCTTCTATCCCCAAAGGAAAGAAAAAGAATGGAATACCTCCTCGTTTAGCAAACATTGGGACGTGTTGTCCGTCCTGTTCAAAGGTTCTCCATCCATGCGAGAACAACTTATTCAAACTGCCTCCAAAGTCGTCATCGATACCGTGAGCGAATGTTGTCTGAATGTCTTGAAAGGAACGATACCTTTATCTAAACACCAGAAAGAATGCTTAGCCAAACATCAACACGTTCTTCGTCAAATGGTTAAGAAGAAAATACCCATCCATCAAAAGAAAAACATGTTAGTACAACGCGGAGGATTTTTGCCCTTTTTGCCCATGTTGTTAGCACCCGTACTGAAAGGAGTATTGGGAACAACGATTATGGGACTCATGCAGGAAGCTGCTTCACAAGGAATGGGTCAAAGATAAAAAGGTTTAAGAAGATAAAAGGGACCTCTAGAATTAAAAGATCTCAGACGTGACCATTGAAATCCGATGGAAGGACGAAAACTGGTTTCAGTGCCTTACAAACGATGGATGGAATACCATCGTTGGCAAGAACAACGGACCCCGCATTTACCTCCCAATCCTCATTTGATCGAGATGTCCCAATTACAACACGAATTGCAATCGTTGATGGATCGCACCGATTTGTCAGAAACGGAAAAATCGCAAAGGTAGGTCAACTGTTGCAACGACTGCACCTCGTTCACCAGAAAGCTTTAGACGAAACAGAGCTTCCCACTCTAAAAGATGTTAAGGCCCTGATGAAAAGTTCATTACCATCACCGCCACCATCCCCAGCGGTCTGCAAGTAGCTTCTCGTGGGTCGGTAGTTCTTCCCGGGATTTTCCAGGGTTCTTCCTCTACCATTAATACTGGCCGCCATGTATAGCCTATCTTGTGCTGAAAAATGGCGTTAAACCCTATAACAACAACAAAACAACCCCCAGCGGTCAACACAGATGCAGCTCCACGGATGCCTGAGGAAGAAGAGGCACGAGAAGTCTTTCAAACACCGTCAGCAGCTCCCATCCCTAGTAAGACTGCAGCGTCCTTGTTGACCCCTTCCCCTACACCCCAACGTGAAGAACTTAAAGCTTGGGTTAAAAAGATGATGTCCACTCCTCCTTCGACAGAAGTCAAAAAGAAACAAGGGAAACCAGAAGTGAGAAAAGAAAAGAAGACCAAAACCATCCTATTACCACCACCACCACTACCACCACCACCACCAAAACTACCTTCGACTTTACTCCCGTGGCACATCGAACACGGAAAACCGTTTCTAAACCACCCCCTCGTCCCATTCAGAGTAGCATCAGCGAAGAGTAGATAACTTATTAAAAAATGGAGAAGGTGTTAGCCAGCATTTACTACGATCCATCCCATCCTGCAGGTTACGGAGGAGTTCAGAAATTGTATAGTGCTGCAAAAACCCGACTGAAAAGTGTCCGTTTACCTCAAGTGCAATGATGCTTATAAGAACAAACCACGTATACTTTACACAAACCCATTCGACGAAAATTGTCCAGAAGTTGCACACGAGTGGAGGGCATCGATCATCAATGGCAAGCCGATTTAGCCGATGTCTCTCATTTGGCCACCTACAATCGCGGCTACAAATATTTGTTTTGTGTCATCGACGTCTTTTTCAAATTTGCTTGGGTCGTGCCATTGACTTCCAAATCGAGCAGTAAGTTAGTGCTAGTCCTCCAACTGGTGTTGAAACAAAGTGGTCGTCACCCTCTTCTATGGCAAACCGACAAAAGCACCGAATTTCTAAACCAAGCTTTCCAAAAAAAATTAAAGAAACGTGACATTCATTTTTTTAAACTACCGAGAATCCCGAAACCAAAGCCAGCATCGTGGAACATTTTCAACGCACCTTGAAAGAACGCATGTGGAAATATTTTACGCATCAACACACTCTCAAGTACATCGACGTCTTACCGTACCTAGTCCAAGCGTACAACCAATCTTACCATCGCAGCATCGGACGTGCCCCTCAAGAAGTGACTCCCGACAACGAAGTGACCGTCTTCGAGCACCTGTTTGGTACGTCCCCAACGGTGACTCTCCCCAAGAAAGGTGGAGTGTTGGCCGTAGGAGATAGGGTGCGCATTGGCTAAACCAAACGCATTTCGACAAAGGTTATTTACCCAAATGGACCACCGAATTGTTTCGTGTCACCGAACGAGTGCGTGGCCGTCATCCTGCCGTCTATAAATTGGAAGACATGAACGGTGAAGTGTTAAAAGGAACGTTTTACTTGCCCGAGTTACAACGCGTGACCGAAAAAGAAGACGAAGTGTACGAGATCGAAAGCATTCTCGATCGAAGAACTCGTAAAGTGGGAAAACGCGACGCGTCAAAGAAGTCAAAGTACGTTGGAAAGGATATCCTCCCAGTTTTGACTCTTGGATCGATGCTTCGCAAATCATCGACTATAAAAAGAAGTGACCATCATGCCCTTCAACACAGCTTCAACCGCCACCACTACCGCAGTGACCACTCTTTCCCCAGTTCTTCTCTGCAAGATCTACAAAAGCAACCCTTGTGGGTGTGGTGTGGAGAACGTGGGCCTAAAACGGAAATAGTTTTTTTTCTGCCAAATCTTTGTGGTGTATTGTGCCATCGGTGCTGCCATTGCCAATTTGAGTTTGCAACAAGGAGACAAACAATTGTGGACCATGTTACTCAGCAGTTGCATCAGTTACCTTCATCCCAATCCGTCCCTGAAATATTTCTCTAACGGGAACAACGGGAGCCTTGCGTCCAACGTTAATTCCCCTTCCAACAGTCAACATAACCATCGCAACAATCCTCTTTTAGACACTCCTCTGACCTCCAGCGACCCCTGGGACACTAGAACTATGGAATTATGAATAACCAATTTTACTTAACGTTACCCAGTGACAGTTCCATGGAGGTGTTTCTCAATAACATCTTATGCTGTTTCACGGCCAAATTACCTCAGGCCATCCAATTGGATTACGATGCTCATTGGGAAGTGGTTTTGGTGGAAATGATTCACCCTACACAAATCAAAAACATCATTGAAAATCAAAACACTTTTATGGTAGAAGTTCATGACGAGCAAGTGCAACAAAACTTGGATGAACGCGCCACTGTAGGTGACTCTATGAAATCACAAGACCCCAAAACTAAATGGACCACTTATCGATTGAAAATTCGCCCTGGCTATTATTTTAGTGGTAAACATTTGGTGAACGCGATTGCTGACAGGTTCAATGCCGTGTTTTCCAAAGCCTTGGAGAGAGCCAGAAAAAGTGTCACCCTCGAATACCACAAAATATCTCGTGGCCTAATGATGAAATTTTCAGAGGAAAAAGTATTGGCCATTACATTTCGTCCTGAATTGTATGACATTTTGGGTGGAGACCACAAGCTGTTCAAGATTAAAAACGAAATACCAGCCACTACCGCCAACATGGATTTTGCGAAATATTTTCGATTTCCTGTAGAAATGAACCAAGAACTGAATTTGATTTTTGTTTACTCCGATGTGGTGGAGTACAACGTGGTGGGACATACCTCCGTATCGTTTCTACGTGTCATTCCTTTCAAAGTGGATTCTGCCACGAACGCTGACGAGGAAGGTGGAAACACCTATCACGTTCACCGCGAATTTGTACATCCTCACTATTTGCCCGTCAGTAAGTCGTATTTCGACACTGTCAACATTACTATAAAAGGAGATCTGGGACAAAATATTCCATTCACCAAAGGGAAAGTCACGGTGAAACTCCATTTTCGAACGCGATTACTGTAACCCCTTGTATGTCATGTATCCTGTGTACCAAGGACAACGAGGACATGGTTTAGGAGATATGATATGCTTAAATCAGCCTTTCGTTCAATAACCCCGTTTTGAAACCGATGGTGACACGGGGATTGCACGCCTTGAAAGATGCTTCACCAATTTCATGCATTCCTTGTTCAGCGAAGTGGATTTGTACTTGAATAACAAACTGGTCAGCAGTAGGATGGATACTTACCCTTACCGAGCGTACCTGGAAAATATCTTGACGTACGGAAAAGAGGCCAAAAACACTCATCTGGATGCTTGCGTGGTATGGAAACCTGACACCGCAATCGATGACACGTTTAACGACACAGCCCTGACAGCAGATGACAATCCTCAGAATGTGGGCTTTAACGACCGTCGAAAGAAAATCCTGCAAGGACATAGTCTAGAACTGATGGATCGTTTGCATTTGGACATGTGGTTGCAAGACAAGTATTTGCTCAACGGAGTGGATATTCGCCTGAGACTGAATCTCAGCAGTGTCGCTTCCATTTGATGGCACATGCCAACGAGTGCAAAACCATCATCCAAGAAGCCAGACTTTACGTGCGCCGCGTAGAAGTGTTATCTAAAGCGGGAAACGACATCAGTCACACGTTGAGCAGAACGACTGCCAATTATCCGATACGACGCGTAGAAGTGAAAACTTTCACCATTGCTGCTGGACTCCGATCCAAGATCGAAGATCATCTGTTCCAAGGACAGTCACTCAAACCTTTAATCGTTGGTATTGTGAGCAATGCAGCCCTCAAAGGAGCCCACGATCAAAATCCTTTTCAATTTAAGCACTACGGAGTGTCCAAGATCGAAGTGAGCCGCGATGGCAAGACCTTGTGCGCCAGACCCTTCGAACCTAACTTTACCCAGAAGAATTACTTGAGATCGTACTTGTCCCTGTTCGAAGCTACCGGACAGCTAGGAACCAACACCAGCCACGACATTTCGTACGAAGATTATGCAGGAGGTTACACTTTGTGGCCTTTGATTTCACTCCAGACCAAGGCAGCGATGAGGGACATTTCCACTTCATAAAATCCGCTCAACTGCGTGTGAAACTTCAGATTGCAGAAGCTCTTGCCGAGAGGGTCAACGTCATCCTGTATGCCGAATTCGATAATACCACAGGAATCAACAGTTTGAGAGAAGTCATTCTAGACTATTAGCAACTATGGGAGACTCTTATCCCTCTTTGAATGGTGGAGAATCTATGGAAATGGAATGGAAGGATATCATGGCAGCAGAACCCAAAGACAAAGAGGAAGAGGCCGTGGTGGTCATGTCCAGATGGCCAGAACAAGAACAACATTTAGTGTCGTGTTTTGGCAAACACCTGGCGGATAAAATTACGGAACTGACCAAGAAAGATTGTTATGGATGTCAAAACGATCATCCCAGTCAAATTCAACACGATAAATGTCTGATGATGAGTCAAGAAGAAAAATTGGACGAGTATCTGGACTACGCTTTTCGTTTCATCTCCGAAGAAGCAGTGTTGCATCAGTGGTATAAAGACTTGCGTGATCATTCCTCTCCTCCACTGACTACTCTGGAGATCTATCGCATCGAAGCTCTCTTGTCCCAGAGTGCGGAGACGAAGCGAAGAAACGTTACTTTTCAAAGATTTTCAAACAAAAAGTCAGAATTGAATTGATGACTTATCATTACCTGTGAGAAAAACAAAACAACAAAACAAAAAATGGATACCTGGGAACTTTATCACGTTTTGAACAACAGTTCGCATAGCTCTTATTGGAACCCTGTTTTGTGTGCTAAAGATGAACTACCTCATCGCAAACCTCAAGACCATCAAACTTATGTCATCAACACGGACGACAGTCATCTCCCAGGAACCCACTGGGTAGCCGTCTATTTCCCTAAGGAGGGTTGTTTGGAGTATTTTGATTCGTATGGATTACTACCTTTGGAAGACGACATCGTCGACTTTAGGAAAAGAAATACCCAGACGACACGATTCAATAATGTGAAATTACAAGGCACAGATTCTATGGTGTGTGGACAATATTGCGTATATTTTCTTCATCAACGCAGTCTTGGATATCCCTTAGAACATTTAGTGACTTACTTTGATCGTGACTGCTCTAGAAACGATGAGAAAGAAAGTAGATCAATGGTTTTGTGACCGTTATGACTATCTCTTGTTGTTAGCTAGGAAACGTAGTGTACATCAATGGCCCAATGATTTCCATCAGTGGAAATCTAACTTCACTTTGCAATGTTGTCAACCTTGTCATAAAATAGTTTTTTTTTTGTTATATGAATTGTTAGTTGTTTGTTGTTTGTTGAATAAAAATGTTGTGTTTTGTAAAAATGTGTCTGTCGTTTGTTTTCAAAAACTTTTATAATGCTCTTTGACTTCTCTCTATCCCTCTCCATGAAATGAGCTCTATAGCATTCAGACACTGAAACCCAGTAGGAATGTTTTCTATCGAGTCCTCGTTGGAGTCATATAAAGCGAGGCGGTCTCCAGTCTGACCATCCATTGTTGACTTGTCAACCTATGAAGATGCCTTCAAGACTAGCCAAGCTGAACGAAGCTTACGTGAATTTACACCGTGTCAGGCAAAACCGGATACCGAAGCCTGATGAGATAGAGTATGTCAGGATATTGAAAGTGACCGAAGACCTGATAGAAGAGGTCTTCAGAGATGAAATCAAGAAAGAGCAAGAAGAGTGGACAGAGAAGTATAGCCTTCAGAAGCAGCAGAGAGAATAGCAACAGCAGCAGCAGCAACAACAACAACAACAGCAGGAGCCAGACAGAGGATTTGTCGACAGCAGTGTAGACACAAAAGAGTTCTCCTTCTCTTTCCGAAGAAGCAGACCCTATCCTGTAGGAACACATGTAGCCAGACGGGGACGCAATCTTAGAAAATAAAAGATTGCCATAACTCCCCGAACAAAACAACCTTTTTCAAGGCTACCCAACCCTCTAGAAAAGATATATTAGTCAAATTACCAAAATTTGTTTGTGTGTGTGTGTGTGTGTGTGTGTGTGTGTGTGTGTGTGTGTGTGTGTGTGTGTGTGTGTTGAAAAAAGTGTATATAAGCACGTCGTTTCTTTGTTGTGTGTCAAACAATAGAAGTGTCTATAAGCACTTCGTTTCCTTGTCTTGTCAGATAGTTTATGTATGTGTTTGCAAGTAAAACGTCAGCGTGAAGGGTTTTTTTTGGGGGTCCGCGCCTTCCATGTTATGGATAGTAGAGTGGTATTGTGAGTTTTGGAGTAAGGGGCTGTTTTCCTTCACGTCTGTTCTCCAGGGATATAAAGCGGATCGTTCGTCAGTCTGGCTACCAAACGTTGATTCGTCAACTTCAACAACATGAGCAGACTCACCAAGCTTCGTGAACTCCAGATGCATCTGGAATATGCCTGGCGCCTTTTAGATGAGCTGGCTATGGAGGCAAAGAATAGAAGAGGAAGAGGAGGAGAGGAAAAAGAAGAGAAGAAGGAAAGGATCCTGCCTCATCTCATGCTTAGACCTTTGTGTGAGGTCAAGCCTGAGGCGAGAACGCCTCCGCAGTCCTTAGCAGCACCACCACAGCCACGTCAGCTACAGTCACAGCCACAACAACCAGTGCAGCGTCCACGGGAGTCAATCAGGCCAGATCATCATCCCCGAGTGTGGCACAGAAGGCAGAGGGAACAACTAGTGTTCACTATCCCTCAAACTGAGGAGTAGGATTGTGAAGCCAATCAACCTCCCTTTGCGCTCCCAACCACAAATGTAAACTGAGAGTAGGACTAGAGCAGACGATGCGTGTGTGGGGCTAGGCCTGGGAGGTGCCGACATTAAGAAGTGCATCTAGAGTTATAAAAAAAAAAAACAGTCCTTCTCAGGGCTAACCAAATCTCTAGAAAAGAAACACTATTCAAGTTGCCAATATGTGTGAATGTGAAGTAGTGTGACTATAAACACGAACTCCTTTACTGATGTTGTGTGCGTGTGTTTGTGTGTATTTGTATTTGTATGTGTGTTGCTGTGCGCGCGTACCTGGGGTGGATAGTAGATACTGGGGTTTTTGTCTTCCCTTCTATGTGGATAGTAGATATTGGTGTGGATAGTAGATATTGGGGTTTTTGTCTTCCCCTTCTGTGTGGATAGTAGATATTAGATATTGGGGTTTTTGTCTTCCAGCAGCAGTAGAGCTGAACAGACCACTTGTCTGAGACCTTATTTTTGAAAATTAAGGGTTCCCTGAAAAAAAGAAGTTTTTGTCTTAATAATGAAAACTTCTTTAATTGACCAGATTTTTTCACAATCTGGTCACTACGCGTTGGTCGTTCAGCAGCTCTACTGCTGCTATAAATTAAACAGCCATTATAGATATTATCAATAATGAGTATTGGAGAACCACACTCAGCTAAATTAGCTCTACTGCTGCTATGATTTTTATCCAAAAATTATATCAAGTCCATTACGATATCTTGACCTAGGATCGTGTAAATTGATCGTTACAAAACCAAATGGAGCAGCTTGTGCTTTTGAAAAGAAATTTTTAAATTTGTTCATGTCCATGTCGCCTGAACACCAAGTATAATAAATATTCTGTAGAGTATGATTATCTACTCCGTTGAACACAACTAAAACGCTACAATTATCTCTGATTACTTTTGGAATTTGTGTATATCTCTGTGTAACATAAATCACGTCTGTATTTTTATGTCTACCTCGTGAAAATATTCTAGCTGGATTTGATTGTTTGTCCAGCATGACATCATCATACACTACTAAATTATTAATAAATCCATCCAGATCATCTACAGATGGCGCTTCATCAATATCGGTTATAAAATCAATAATATCATTTCCATCCAGTAGTTTTGCATTTTCATTAAAATCTTTAAGTACTTCGTAACATCGCTGATCATCTACAGATGGCGCTACTAAATATAATTTATCCCAATTCAGCCATCGCATTATTAGATTAAGCAATAATTGCGTCTTTCCACTTCCAGATGGGCCTATTATAATCATTCTGATAGAATTTGGTAACGATGGATGGTGCTTTACTGGCTCTTGTTTTCGTGTCGCAGAAAAATCAATTATATCCATATAATAAATAATATGAGTCTATATTGTGTTCGATGCAGAGCACCTACCGATACTACTGAATTAACGACAATAACAACAAGAAATAAAAGACGTGCACTTACAGGCAAATGTGTGAAATGTGGCACCAAGAAATATAAATTTATTCCAACAAAGACAGGTGGGGGTGATATCGCTGCTTCGTTAGAAAAATTACCAGGAACTCCATGGGCTAAATATCCCGGTGAGAAACATTTACCCGGATATAATTATTGTGGTCCTGGAACTCGTCTCGATATCAGACTCGATAACCAAGATCAACCAAAACCAGGAGAGTATCCAGTAAATAAGATTGATCAAACATGTCACGTTCATGAT